>JBBBDQ010029186.1:107500-282500 GCA_037127315.1 Ascarosepion bandense | reverse complement strand
AATAACCTTGAGAAAAGTATGAATCTTTATCTTATTCCCACGACTCATCTATAGGTTAAATAACAATGTAGACTATGATGTTTATGAGGAATACAACGACAACCCACTTCACTTTGCCTGTCTGAGTTTATTGGCTGAGAAAAAACATTGGCTGAGAAAATACGCACACTATTGAGACCGTCTTCCCAATTTCAGAATGTGTTCTTCTAATTTCTTCAGGTTCAGTTGAAGGTTAACCGGAACCGCAATTATCGGATGAAGGCCAAAACGCACAACAGCCGAAACATTTTGATCACAGCAACAGACCCGCGTGTAAAATAACGTAAATAAGTTTTTTCCCCAAAACTCTTGACAATGCATGGATTAGAAAGGCAAGGTCTCCGTAGGGAATCAAGCCAGCTACACCCAGTAGTGGCATGGTCTTAAAAAAGATAATAAATGGCATTGTATATATATGTGTACGGTTATTAGATGTGGCCCAAGCCGAATGTATACCGTTATTGTTCTTGCGAGGCAAGCTTGATAACCATTACACCACGTCGAGGTGCTCCATGTATATGTGTATGCGTGTGCAAGTCGTGATTAACTCTTTGTTTTTCTTCAGTCACTACAATCTTAACCTGTTCAATTCTACGATTAACAGTTATGGTTCCAACATGTCCGCAAAAACTGTGCATTTTGGTCTGTAATCCGCTCTTTCGAGTGGCTCTTTATCATTGTACAGGATGGTCATTTCAAAAAATGTAAAAAAAAAAAAAAAAAACAAGCAAAAAGAAGTAATTAATCCGATTGAAGAAACAGAACATCTTCTTTTATGCGCTATGACCCATCCGAACATGACTCTCCACAACGTCATGTTTTTGTAGCTCTTACCAATGTTTGTCTTTTAATGCCTCTCAAATTCCCAGTTCAGCAATCCATTTTCACAAGTTCCTTCGATTGGTTACTTATTGTTCTGTGAGTGTCAAATTCTTCACTAGCCTTATTTGCAACAACTTGTCATAGAGATTCAAACTAATTTTATCAAATTATGACTTGCTACACGCAATAAATCTGTTCTTATAGCATTATCTGTGGCACCAATAACGTACTAAACCACGAATCTGATTATTCAAGGAATTTATCTTTTACCAAAGATGATACTGTTGTGGATTCTTGTCAGAAACCACACAATATAACAATAACACAAAACAGATATGAGAGGAAAGATGTAAGTATATTGAACAAGATATATACAACCTGTACACGGTTAGTAGAATTCAGGAATACTAAGAATACTTGTTAGTAGGAGTTAAATATATACAAATCTTGTAGATAAGAAGTAAATCCGGGTAATAAGTCTATATTCTTTCTGACCAACTAACGGCGGTTCAACTGCTGTGACAAGCACTGCGTTACAAGCCCTCCCTTACACACTCACTGTTTTACACACTCCCGTTCTCTGTAGGCAGGATCATATGTACACCTTAGACGAATCCATTTATATATGTAAAAAAGGGGTGACCCTTAAACGGATACCGTGCATTTACTTTAGATTTAAGTATTTACCATCCCCCCCCACTGGGGTGGATTATGACAAATTAGGGGAACCCGAACACTTTCACTCGGTCGCTGGTCAAAATTTACCCAGTCCCCGCATATACAATGACTAGGTAACTAATTTGTCTTAGCTGGCCATGCCTACCGGACAGGAAACCTGTATAAGGTAAGTATAAATAAAGTATAAAGCAGTATTTACATTATTTAAACTATTGTCCTCATTGAAGGACACATGGCCCAATGGATATAGACATTGGTTAGTTAGACTTGATCCAAAGAGGTGTGCGTTCAATACCAGGCTACAGCAGTGGTGAACAAGTAAATTACAAGGTTAGAGGGAGATAACTCATGGCTTCCGGAAGAGGCACTAGACAAGGAATGGATTTCATATACTACTACGCAAGGAATGAAGACCATATATCCCAATGATTATAATAAAGGGTTCGATTCGAAATTCCTAGCACCTGAAGAAGGCCGGAGCGTACAAAGGCCGAAAATTCGTACAAATGGTAACAAAGATGAGGACAATAGTCCGAATAATGTAAATACTGTAAATACTACCTCATCTCAGAAATACAGAAAAATACTAAATAATTAAATAATTAAATAATTCTAAGATAATAAGATAAATAATATTAAGACAAATACTAAATAATAATTATTTTTAAAAAAATATTTTCTGGCTTTAAATAACCTTCAAAATGTTCAAAGACATAAATAACGAATCAGTCAGTCATAGTATGTTAATTATTCTTCGTTGATACGTCATCAAAAACGAATCTTTAGGCGTATATTTGAGATTAACTAATGCTTTTATATGGAAAATAGATTTAAAGATTTGATTAATACCATAATTTAGTGACGTAGCACAAAAAATATGATAGCTTCTTCTTCTTCTATGTGCCCTGTCCCTTCAGGACGTAGGCGATCATGGATCTCCACGTCTCTATCCCTTGTGGCTCTTAGTATGTTTGCTCCTGTTGCTCCTGGCAACCCCCGTTCCGTCATCCACCTGATCAGACTCTGCAGATATGTTATCCGCTGCCTTCCTCTGTCTCTCCTTCCTTCTATCTGTCCAGTCAGTATCAGGTTCTCCAGGCTCTCCTTCCTCATTGCGTGTCCCAGGAACTTCAGTTGTCTCTTCCTGATGCTCAGCATCAATTTCCTTTTTGTTGCCATTCTTTCTAACACTTCGTCGTTGCTTGTATGCTCAGTCCACGATATCCGTAGCATCCTTCTGTAGAACCACATTTCGGCCGCTTCCAGTTTTGTCCTCATTTTCGATGATATTGTCCAGCATTCACAGCCGTACTGAATAACTGACATCATGTAGCAGTCTAGCACTCTTTTCTTCGTTTCTATTGAGATCTTCCTGTGTGTTAGTATTTTGCTCATCTTCTGGAACGCGTCCTTTGCCATGCCAATTCGCCTTCGGATCTCCGTGTCGCACTTTCCATCTCCTGTTAGAACACTTCCTAGGTACTTAAATTCTTGGACTTGTTTGATTCTGTTATCCCCCTCCTGTATTTGGCATTTTGGGTTGTATCTTTTGCTGATGACCATGCACTCAGTTTTCTTAAAGTTTATTTGTAGTCCCTTCTTGTCACTCTCCACTGCTACTTTCTGTATGAGATCTTGCAGTTTCCTTTCCGTGTCCGCAATCAGTATTGTATCGTCCGCGTATCTTATGTTGTTCAGGTTGTGGCCTCCAATAATAAATCCTGGTGTGTCATATATTCGATTATAAGCAGGTGAAACGATAAGTAATGCACAAACAAGCATAAATTTAAAATTTAATACTGCATGCAATCAGTACCCTAGGAAACAAAACCACCTGTTACAATTTCTGTAATTAATTATTCACGTCCCTAATGAGAAAATTAATAGATTTGTTTTTCCATTCCATATATTTACTAGCACTATAGCCCGGCGTTGCTCGGGTGTAACGAAAGCTTTAAAACTAATCCATGGTTCTAGAGCTCAGACTCTTTGGACGTTGGCACGAAAGCCTAAAATTTTCCAGTTAAAGCGAAACCGTAGACTGAAAGAAAAATGAATGAATGTAAGTCAAATTTTGATTTCCCGGTATCGATTTATATATATATATGTTTTATAAATTATGTTTTAGAACATGTACATAATGTGCGGGGAAGTGCGTTGTGGTACAGTGGATATCGGCTCGGAACGAGAAGCCGGGGATTCCAATCGAATTCCAATTGAATCCATTTACGCGCAAATACCCTTGGGAAAGGGTCTCTTCCTTCCAGTTATGGGTTAAATAGCAGGACAGATTGGGTTCTATAGCCCTGGTCGGCAACTAGTCTACCGCAGAAAGCAATGGCAACCTACTGCGGGATAATCTTCTGCCCGGTCAGTCATGTCTCTTTCGAGACATGATCGCCTAAGCGTGTATCACGTATGGCACTTAACTGACTGACTGACATAATTTTTTATATATGTCCTCTTCTCTACAATCATATGTTTGTTTCAATGGTGGGTTCCAACATTTCATCAGGAGGAAAGAGCAAGAGTTGGAATCATCCTCTGTTTATATTTGGTTCGTTGTTGTTGTGGGGTTGGTTGGGGTTATTGATAATTAAGGGAATGTGTCTTTCGTTTTGACCGTTAGACTTTTAAAGAACTTGGTGTGTAAGTGCGAAATTCTTGATCAATGGTATTATCTTTTGGAATGTACGTTTTTATCGGTCGGGTATATCTTTTGGTTAGAATTTCGAAGAAATTGGTGTGTGGAGGGGTTTGATTATTTGGTCAGTTTTGTGTGTTTTTTTTTTGTGTGTGTTTGTGATTTAGGAACTTATCTTGTTTGTTGACCTTAAGAATTTTTAGGACGGCTTTATGGTTGGCTAGCGTTTAATTGATGTCTGTTGTTAGCAGACCTATTTTATGTATTCAAGATAAACTAATTACAGACGCATTGAAAATAAGTGACAGAGTCCCCAAAATAGCAACGAAAGAAGCATATATGCTTTTGAAAGACCACAAACCTGATATTTACAGCAAATTACCTACAAGAATAATAAACCCCACAAAATCCGAATGAGGGAGGATAAGTAAAACAATATTAGAGAGGGTCAACCAACAAATAAAAAACAAAATTAAACTAACGCAGTGGAAAGGTACGGTAGACGTAATCGAGTGGTTTGAAAAAATTGGTGAAAAAAATAAGGCCACTTTTTTACAATTTGACATTGTAGATTACTACCCATCAATTTCGGAGAACCTATTCAGTCTCGCCCTGGAGTTCGCGGAATTCTACTCAGACATCACGGAGGATGAGGTCAGAATTATCCTGAACTGCAGGAAAGCAGTTATAATCCACCACGACGAACAGTGGACTAAGAACTCAAAGGAGAAATTTGATTTACCCATGGGTGCCCTGGATTCTGCAGAGGCTTCGGATCTGATTGGATTACTGTTACTGCACAACTTAACTGCACATAAGGAAATCGAAACGGACAATATAGGACTATATAGGGACGACGGACTAATGATAATTGATAAATCTACTGGAGGTAAGGTTCATAAAACCAGAAAATTAATCCATAGTCTTTAAATCCTTTGGCCTTAACGAAGTGATTAACCACAATATCAAGCAAGTAGACTTCCTAGACATAACATTAGACCTAGTATCGAACACTTTCCAACCTTACATGAAAAACAACGCTAACCCAATGTATATAAACCCCAACTCTAATCACCCACCATCCATTGTTAAGCACATCCCCGTAGAACATCGCATTAACACACACTCATCCAGTAAAGAGATATTTGAAAAGCACAAGGTAATTTGTAATAGAATCTTTAATGAAAGCGGGTATAAATCATCAAAAATCAGCTTTGTAGAAAAATTCAAAAGTCCAAAAAGCAAAATTAGAAGCAGGAAAATAATATGGTATAACCCTCCATTCAATCAATCAGTTAATTTCAAGCTGGGACATAAATTTTTTAAATTAGTAGAGAAGCACTTTCCCAAAAATAACCCTCTGAGAAAAATCTTCAATAAAAATACCATAAAATTAAGCTATAACTGTTCCAATAATCTAGAAAAATATAATCAAAATGCATAACACCAAAATGTTAAAAAAACACAGCAAAGATAAATCCAACACTAATACAAGTCCGTCCCGTGATAACAACCTCTGTAACTGTAGAAACCCCAACCAATGCTCCATGACCAATAAATGTCTGACGAAATCTCTGATATATATGTGTTCGATTTCATCCATAGAAAATCCTAAAGATGAAAAAATATATATTGGGAATACCATGAACGCATTTAAAAAGCGGTTTTTCTCATCCTTCTATTGAAGGATGAGAAAAACCGCAAAGAAAAACAAAACATGACATCTCTCTCCAAATACTTTTGGAAATTAAAAAACGAAAATAAAACACTAAGGTCAAATGAAAAATCCTCACACAAGCAAGAACAGCAAAATCTATAAAAGAACCATGTTTTCTTTGCCTTCAAGAAAAAAATAGAGATCCTTGAATATGTAAATAGTAACAAGCTTTTAAATCAGAGGCACGAAACCACAGTAAACTGCAAGTACATTAGGGACCCAACCCTAAAATCATGCTAGGAAATACTAGGAGTTTGATTAGGTATTCTTATTATAAAAGATAAAAAATGCTGTAGAAAAATCGATCCAATAAATCTTTAAAGGAAGGTCTAATACTCACAAAAACATCTAAATAAATAAAACGTAAAATTAAACAAACAAGCAAGCTCCCAAACTATTACTAAAGTTTACAGCAATAACCTTACTTAACGCAATAACCTTACTTAAGTACAAAAATATTCCGTACTGGAAAAAATCAAAATTAAACGAAAAAAAATGGCTCCCAAACTCGAAAAAGAACCAAAATTCCCTATATTCAAAATTAAGATTAAATATACTATTTCAGAATAATTTTTTGCACTATTGTAAGAACTGATCGGTTTTCTGCACTATTGTAAGAACTGAAACCTTGAAACTTCTAAATATCGTTTCTTATGCCTTTGTCTCTGAGTGTATCAAATTTGATTAAAATCAGACCACTCCTTTTAAAACCCGATTTTTTCGATAATCGATTTTCGATATTTATCGGGGGTACCTGAACACAAAACCTAGCTAAGAACACTCGCAGCCGCTTATAGTACAACTGTGTAAATTTTTAAGAAAATCGGTTCAGCCGTTTCGGAGTCTATAGGTAACGGATACGCACACACGCACAGACACACACACACAGACAATGTTCCATTTATATATATATATATATATATTATATATATATATAGATTTAGATTAGATAGATAGATATGGTGTTTTCAAAGTCTAAATCAGTGGTTCTCAACTTTTTTTCACCCACGATTAATTTTTAATCTTAGTTTTTTTTTTGTTTTTGTTTTTTTTGGTGGATTCTATAACCATTCTATGGAGAGAAAAGGCTCATTTTATTTTTTTCTAAGATAAATTTAAGAATTGTATGATGAAAATAGTAAATGTTTTATTTTGAAATGAAAATAATCTAATGAAAATAAACTTGTACTTAACAAGTAAATTCTATTAAACATTTATGCACATTGGTAAAATAACTCATCATAAACCATTTTGATGTATCAGTGTAATTAATAACTTAAAAAAGGGTATATTTATTGAATGAGATTCCCATAGTTGATGCTGCTTTGTGAGATTATTTGGTATTCAACTCCATCGATATCAATAATAGTCGAATATCCCCCACTTTTCACAATGCAGAATCAGTTACTATATCAATATTTTATTTTATTGATATTTAAAATTAATAATTATTTATTATTAAAATATTAAATTAATCCATATCATAAATTATAATCTTGAAAATTTAAATTATAAATGTAATCCCTCCTTCTCAGTTTTTTATTCAACTTTTATAATCAAAACATCCGTGAGAGCAAAATGCATACTAACTTACATTGATTGATCACGCATTTTGCTTGTATTAGAGATGTTTTCTTATTTTTAGAGTTTTAATTTGGCGTAGATTAGTGTAGAGATTCCAATTCTCAGTTGTGACAACCAGACAACCATACGAAAGTGAAATTACTCTATGGACCACCAATTTTTGTTTGGATCTCCAGTAACAATACTTAACTCTCAGGATCATATGAACTCGGTTAAAAACCCCAGCTCAAGTCTTGCATAATTCCGATCAAGCCATAAAAATGACGGAATAATTTAATGATTGTTAGTAACTGTTGCATCCGTCCAAAAGATCCTCTGTGTCACACCTGTCTAAAGAGTACCCTTGAGTCACATCCCTCCAAAGAGTGCCCTTTTGTTGCATTCATCCAAATAGTACACCTGAATAAATTATTCATGTTTGTTGCTTCCGTCCAAAGAGTATCCCTCTGTCACATCTGCGCAAAGGGTACCCCTGAATTAAATATGTATGTCTGTTGCATCCGTCCAAAAGTACCCCAGTGTTGCATCTATCCAGACAGAGTACTCATGTGTTGCATTCCTTCAAAGAGTACCCCTGTGTTGTATTCATCTAAAGAGTACCACTGAATAAAATATGCATGATTGTTGCCTCCCTCCAAAGAGTACCCCTGTGTTGCATCCGTCCAAAGAGTATCCCTGTGTTGCATCCGTCCAAAGAGTACCCCTGTGTTGCACTGCAAATTGAGAGATTGAGAGTGTTTCCTAAGTTTTACTGACAAATCTGAAAAGCCCGGACGTTTAGCGTACTTATCCATATCAAAAGCCCTTTGGGTTGTTTCTTGCGTCTGTGCAGATAAAAATCAAATACTTTACCCAAAATTTACTTCCTGACCCAGTGATCAGTCAGTTAAGTGCCATACGTGATACACGCTTGGGCGATCATGTCTCGAAAGAGACATGACTGACAGGGCAGAAGATTATCCCGCAGTAGGTTGCCATTGCTTTCTGCGGTAGACTGGTTGCCGATCATTGCGATAGAACCCAATCTATCCTGCTATTTAACCCATAACTGGAAGGAAGAGACGGATTAATACCTTTCCCAAGGGTATTTGCGCGTAAGTGAATACAATGGATTCAGCTGGAATTCGAACTCGGCTCCCCGGCTTCTCGTTCCGAGCCGATATCCACTGTACCACAACGCATATCCTGACCCAGTGATAAGAGATTTAAAAAATCACCCCTCATGTTTATCATATATATATAGTAACATTCATTAGATGCAAAACACGGGCATCACACGAGGTAGGGAATTACGTGAAGAGGTTGTTTATATTGATAAAAGAGGAAAATAACGGTTGAATCTAGACTTGAACATATCAAGTTAGTAGTGATCGGGGAGGCATTCCCTTGGAAATCTGTTCCACAGAGCGGCAGTTCGCAGGAAGAAGCAGTTTGAGTAGAACTTAACCACCACGGACAATCGTTCCTACCCACCCATTAGCATGGATCAGGGTAGTTTCGCTGAAATAAAAACACTGCGTCCCCTCGGCTTAACTCTCACAACAGACCTCAAATGGAATTACTATATAGAATCCATAGCTAAATCCGCTACTAAGAAAGTCGGTTCTATGTGTAAGGCCAGGAATTTTTTCCGCATGATACAATCCTGCACATATATAAATCTACCATCCGCCCGTGCATTGAATACTGCTGACATATCTGGTCGGGTGCTCCTGCTATCCACCTAGGTGTCCTTGACAAATTCCAACGAAGAATCTGTAATGTAATAGATCCCGACTTGGCAGCTCAGATACAGTTACTTTCTCACCGGCGCAATGTGGCTTTATTGTGTCTCTTCTGCAAATATTTTCACGGTTTCTGCTCCGAGGAACTTAACACGCTATATATAAATTTACTCGAACCACAAGAACAGCAAGTAGGTCCCACCTTGTTACTGTGAAACCAATAAATTGTAAACGCAAATTCTACTCCATCAGCATCTTTTCTCGCATTTCCCGCATGTGGAATTCCCTTCCATTTACTTGCTTTCCGGACAGCTATAATCTCCAAGAATTTAAATTTAAAATCAGTAGTCATCTCCTATGACACTAACCCGCATCCTTACTCTCATGATTCTTTCTCCGTCCACTCCGCTCTCATCCGTATTCTCATCCTTCTCTTATCCACTTCCTGACACCTCCTATAACCTTTCACTCTTTCTCATAACTTTCCTCCTGTGTAACCCCCTGCAAAACAGTGGCAGTAAAATGCCTTGCTTGGGGCGATATGATTATAAAAAAAATATATATACTATTATCATGTGGATATAAAGTGGGGGATCAATTCTATATTATAATAAATATATAAACTGATCCCTCACTTTATGGACACATTCATTCTTCTCTTACCCATTTCCTGACACCCCCTATAACCGGTCACTCTTGCTAATAACTTTCCTCCTATGTAACCACCTGCAAAACTGGAAGTAAAATGCCTTGTTTGGGGCGATATGATTATTAAAAAAAACAACTTCTTGCCGATGAAAAAAGAGGGAATGTAGATGGTTTGCTACTATGTACGTGGCATGGTGGGTTTTTGCCGTAAAGGTTATTGTTGGTGAGGTCCAGGAATGTAGTACATCCGGGAACGTTCCATGGATGTAGTGATTGATCAGTAAGATACTCGTTACATCCCACTCCTGAAGGATAGATTGAAATAATTCTTTTTAAACAAGGCCTCAGATTGGGAGGTTGTGAGAAGCATGGAACCACCTCTTAATTGCTCTTGTTCCTACGGCTACGCTGACCCGGAGTGGTAGTAACTGTTAGGATCCCACCTATGGTCAAATAGTTAACCCCCAAACTGGGGTCAAAACATCCAGAAAGTATAAAAATACACTTTTAGAGAAACATATACATAAAAATAGACGTTTATGGAAAAATATACATTTTTGAAGGAAAAAAAAATATTCTCAGTAAAACATTTTTGAATACAAAACTAAAAGACATTTTTCAGTTTTCTAAAATAAAAAAGAATAAAAACAAAAAAATTTTAATTAAACTCTGACTAAATCAACCTTCTCATCATAACTCATCATAACTCATCATATTAAAAAAAATACCTTAAACTCCACATTTGTAGCATTAAATAACCCACAGAGGTTGATATGCCATTAAACAAAAAAATCAGAGAATAGTAGTAGTATTTACTGGAATTCGAACTCGGCTTGTTGATTATACAAGTCTCAAAAAGCATAACGAAGTGATAATCAGTAGAAAACATATCCCGTGAAATGGGAAATGATGCAAATTTTCATAATTCAGGCTAAGCAGCTTGTGGGTAGGTGATTGAAAAGCGTGTGACCGTGCAGCAAATTTGGGCCTCCCCTATTCACAAGTCTAGGATATTTCTTTCGATATTTCGTGCAAACACTCAATTTCTTCACAATACGTAATTGTTGTTATTGTCTTCCTTGAGGCGAGAATGAATAATAGCCCCTTTGATAGATCACCATACAGTAACCTATAAATTTTTAGAGGGGCAAGGAGTTTGTGGATAGCTAACTAGTGGTCTACTCTCTTAATCTTGTCAAAGAATATCTATTTTTATTTCCATTTAATGAAATTGCATTCACTTCCGCACATATACCCTCGGGAAAGTTATTAATCCGTCTCTTCCCTCCAGTTATGGGTTAAATAACAGGACAGAGTGGGTTCTATAGCCTTGGCTGGCAACCAGTCTACCGCAGAAAGCAATGGCAACTTACTGCGGGATAATCTTCTGCCCAGTCAGTCATGTTTCGAAAGAGACATGATCGCCCAAGTGTGTATCACGTATGGCGCTGACTGACAGATTAATAAATTTAGCTTGGATTTTACAAGTACAAACGCTTGTTCAAGGAATCAAATATTACAGCGACAACTCATAAAGTTAGTTATAAAGGTTATTCATGTAATTATTTATTTGATACATGCTTTGTTTTATTCATCATACAATTACAAAGTGGTCCGGTCACTCAGAATGAATTTGGTCCCCTGGGTCATTTTCCCATTAAAGCTACAATCGATTTTTATTTATCGATCATGGAATATTAGCTTTGATCATGGGTGATATGTGCACACCCGAATTCATATTGAATATGATTGTTTTGTTTTGTTCTATATTTTTCTTCGATTGTGTGTGTCTCTCTCTATCTATTCTTCTTCCCTTTATTCTTCTTAATCATCTACTTCTTCATTTTGTTCTCTTTCTTCTTCCCCTTCTTCCCCTTTTTTTCTTCTTCTTCTTCTTCCTAAATTATTTTCTTCTTTCATTCCTTCATTTTTTTCTTCATAGTTTTCCTTCTTTCTATCATTCTTCTCTTCTTTCTTTCTTTGAAATATGCTTTTCTTTATTCTGTTTTCATTTCTTTATTCTTTTATTCATTTAAACATTTCTACTCATATTTTGTTTTTGTTTATAGCCTCCAATCTTTGTGTTTCCCTCTCAGCTTTTCATTATTCGTCCATTCTGAACTTTCTTCCTTTCTTTCGTCCCATTTTCTACATACTAGCAGTATAGCCCGGCGTTGCTCGGGAGTAATGAAAGCTTTAAAACTAATGCGTGGTCCTGGACTCTTTGGACGTTGGAACGAAACACTAAAAAGCAAAAGTTGTTTCCAGTTAAAGCGAAACCGTAGACTGAAAGAAAAATGAATGGATGTAAGTCAAATTTTCATTTCCTGGTATCGATATCAAATAAGGTTTTTCGTCGTAAACTGAATTTTGAAGGCTAAATATGTCCTCTGAATAAATGGTATCATGGCTGAGACTAAGAACTACAATTATACCTACTTAGAGCCAAACCCGAAGAAAAACTAAAATAAAAGGGCTTAAAAATTACAGACATACAGGCAGATAAACTGACACACACACAAACATTTTGCCTTTTATATATATATATATATATATATATATATATATATATATATATAATCGATTTTCTGCACTATTGTAAGAACTGCAACCTTGAAACTTCTGAATATCGTTTCTTATGTCTTTGTCTATGATTTGATTAAAATCGGACCACTCCTTCTAAAACCCGATTTTTTCGATTATCGTTTTTCGATATTTATCGGAGATACCTGTACACAACACCTAGCTAAGAATACTCGCAGACGCTTATAGTACAACTGTGTAAATTTTCAAGAAAATCGGTTCTGCCGTTTCGGAGTCTATAGGTAACGGACACACACACACAGACACACACACACAGACAAAGTTCCATTTATAAATAAGTTTTGATATGTTTATGATTTTTTTCATTATATAACGAATAAATTATTTTCTTGCCTATTTCAGTTTTTTCATTGCTTTTGTCTTTCTGTTTTTGTTTTTTTTTTTTCGTTCGTGCTTTATGCTTTTTTTTAATTTTTGTATTTGTCATGTTTTTCTTTTTTCCGTCACTCATCAATAGTTTTATTCATATTTCCTTTCTCTCTTTTTCCTTTCTTTTTTTCCTTTTTTTCCATCTTTCTTTCTGTTTTTCTTTTCCTTTTTTCTTTTCTTTTTTCCGTCACTCATCAATAGTTTTATTCATATTTCCTTTCTCTCTTTTCCTTTCTTTCTTCCTTTTCTTCCTTCTTTCTTTCTGTTTTTTTTTCCTTTTTTCTTTTCTTTTTTCCATCACTCATCAATAGTTTTATTCATATTTCCTTTCTCTCTTTTCCTTTCTTTCTTCCTTTTCTTCCTTCTTTCTTTCTGTTTTTCTTTTCCATTTTTCTTTTCTTTTTTCCGTCACTCATCAATAGTTTTATTCATATTTCCTTTCTCTCTTTTTCCTTTCTTTCTTCCTTTTTTCCTTCTTTCTTTCTGTTTATCTTTTCCTTTTTTTCTTTTCTTTTTTCCGGATTTCCTTCTATTCACTTATTTCTTTATTCTCTTGTTGGCTTTAATATATTTTTCTTTTCTCTTTTTATTTTTTCTGTGTATTTTTCTCCCTGTCCTATTCTTCTTTTTTTCCCTCTTTCTACTTTTTTCCTTCTTTCATTGTTACTTTCTTTACTTGTTTTCCTTTTCTGATAATGTTTCATATCTTTTTATTATTTGCATCTTTCTAGTATTCATTCTTCTCGTTCTTTGCTTTCCTCTTTTTCTTTCATTCACGTGTTCTTTCATCTCTGTGCCTCTGTTCTCTATTCTTTTAACTATTCTCTCTTTTCTTTTGTACTTCGTCTGTTCTTTCTTGGTTTCCTTCGTTTTTGCTGTATTCCAATTTTTTTTCATTTCCCTTTTCGTTTCATTTTTCCGATTCTTCTTTTTAATTTCGTTCACTTGTTTATTTGTTTATCCACTTTTTTCACTTTCATTTACCATTTCTTTCCTTCTTTATCTTCCTTCTTTTTTCTTTTATGTGCCCTGTCCCTTCAGGAGGTAGGCGATCATGGCTCTCCACATCTCCCTGTCCCTGGTGGCTCTGAGAACGCCTTCTCCTGTTACACCATGCAACCATCGTTCCGTCATCCACCTGATTAGGTCCTTGAAATATGTTATCCGTTGCTTTCTCCTGTCTCTTTTCCCCTCTATTTGCCCTGTTAGTATCAGGTTCTCCAAGCCTTCTTTCCTCATTGCATATCCAAGGAACTTCAGCTGTCTGTTCCCGATGCTTAGTATTAATTTCCTTTTTGTTTCCATCATTTTTAAAACCTCATCATTGCTCATATTCGCAGCATCCTTATAATTGGTTTATTAACTATAATTCTTACAAGAAACGGATACGGGATGAAAGCATTGAGCATGGAGTTTTATTTAAAATTCGATATGGATACCAAATTTCGACCTGTCCGGAATCACGAGTATTGATTTCACTAGGAACTCTTGTTGAATGAAAGGCATAATTTCTTGTTTACGTCCTTCAAATTTTTCCAAAATCAAGGTTTGGTGTAACAGACTAGCTCTTTAAAAAAGCCCAAACAAAAACTTCACATAATGTTAGCACTGAACTCATGGCTGGCCATTCATTCATAAAATGAAAAGTTACTTTTCACTCTCCCTATATATATATATATATATATATATATATATATATATATATATATATATATTGTAATAATTGTTACAATGGTTTATAAAAGCATAGTATCACTACACAAAAATTATCGTGTTTCGGAGCACATTTGTTCCACAAATCACCCGAAGACAAGCAGTTGTGCTCCGAAACACGAGAATTTTTGTGTAGTGATACTATGCTTTTATAAACCATTATAACAACTAATACAATATAAAGCTCTAATTTGTATCGAGCACTCTTTATAAAAGTAAATACTTGAATAGTGGGTTTAAAATTTACGTGTTTTCTATCACCTTCTTACTATATATATACGGTTTTCCAAGCCATCCTTCCTCCTTCCTCATTGACTTCATCCATTAATTAATTCCTTCTTTCTACTTTCAGTCCTTTTGTTTATTTTCTTTATTCACTTTCTAATCATCTAATTGTTTTCATTACTAATAATGTATGACGTAAATACCTTCGTAAAATATTTACGTCATGTGGCAGTTTTCCTTTAAAAAAAAATCTTCCCAGTGTTTCTGAAAGAATTAATGACATGTGTTTGACATACAATTACCAGTCTGTCCTGTAGTTTATCGTTGCATTGGTCTAGTTAAAGTGCGATTCGCTCACTTGCTAACGAAAATAAACTGCTAGATATTGATATTTCCACTTACATACACCAAGTACAGGTATGCTATACTATAACTGTAGTGACCCATTGTATGCAATTGTTCCTGATAAGGAAAAGGGCGTATAGAAATTACTGCATACCTATTTACTACATTTACTAAAGTCTCGTTTTTACGACCGTTTCTGCAAAAATTCAATACTTAGCTTTATGTACAAATAAAAATTCATATTTAACTTGACTACATTTAATAAGTGGCAACAGTTGTTTTCTCTACTGTGGAACGACTGTTTAAAACAGATGTTCAGAACAGAAGAATGGATTCAAGAAATCTGTTAATGTAATATAGATGTGATATGCATAAATTTTGATAAAGTTCATGACATTTTAGGGTAACGGCTGTTTAGAAAGAAGAAAAAACACTACCCACAAATAATCCCATATGTACAGTGATTATTTAAAAGTCGATTTTTTAATTTGCACAGATTTGTGGAATATTCATTTGAGAAAATCTATTTAAAGTTTATTATCTGTAATCGTGGCTGGCTTCCTAATGTATTGACCTGGTTATGTGGCGTTCGGGCACTATATATATATATATATATATATATATATATATATGTATGTATGTATGTATGTATGTATGTATAAAGTAGAATCCTTGAAATTTGGTAACGTAAATTCCGATGGCGACAAACTCGAAAGAGAACTCAGTGTTAAGATTTATTGTTGAATTTAACAGAGTAATATAATCAGGAAACAAAAGTTAGATATTTTTACAAATCCATTGGTAATAATAAATTTCGCTGCTCCACCCGCTCCTCAGACCAAATTCATACAACAATGAATGTGGTCTGAGGAGCGGCTGGAGCCGTGAAATATGATATTACCAACGGATTTGTAAAAATATCTAACTTTTTCCTGAATAGATATATATATATATTCTAAACATATGCTGTTAAATATAAGAGACAATGAATGTCTATTATGTTTAATCATGAGCCGTTCTAAGCATCGTATTTTGGCTTTAATTTTAGTTGAAAATAAAGACAAAAATTCTCCAACATTTGGATAATTTTTTATTAAGTTGCATTTAAGCTTTCGGTTCACAAGAGCCATATTCAGAGTAGTTACAAGAACGTTAACAAAAAAAATTCAACATCCGCGACGATGTTATCTTTCCCCTCAGATTGAATGGAAGATTATAGGGAAATCTCAAACCCCAATAGCTTTCAAAGCAGATGCAATTTATGCTGAGACGAAAAGATTAAAATTATCAAATTCAGAGAATCTAGCCAATTATTAAATCAGAGAAATGAAATAATTTTCAAATGCCGCCATAAAAATAAATTTAAACTGTCTAACACATAAAATATTAGAATCATCCCGTTCCGACACACTTGCCAGCTCTTTCACATTTGTGTGGATCATTCGTTGGAGGATTTTACAGACCGAAGAAGTGAGGATAAGGATCCTCCATACAATGGGTTGACATGCCAATCTAAGTATACAATGACTTTATATTATTGGTGTATGAAGTTTAAAAAATATCCTATCATGAACTATGTAATTGTAAATGATTTCACTATTATGACTTCGATATAAATATTTCACTTGTATAATGGTGCACCTAAGTGTAAGGTTAGATATGTTTCTCACATATATGGGTGCACCTAATTTTGTGCATGCTTCTATAGAATTTTGTGCATGTTTATATATATTATTGTATGTATTATTGTGTGTATAGGGGGCACCTAAGTATAAGTGTATTTCATGTATAAGAATGGACCTAATTATGTATATGTTTTTCCATCATGTGAGAACACCTGATTATATGTTGGTTGTGTTATTCTTGGATGCAGTCAGTTGTGCATTCTTGAACTGATTATACCTTCATGTACTCATCATTCTACCCATATGTGTACAGGTTAGTATAAAAAATCCGAATGAGGTATGCCGATATATATATATACACACACACACACACACACACACGTGTGTGTGTGTGTGTGTGTGTGTGTGTGTTTTGGTGTGTGTGTGTGTGTAATGTTTGTTAAGACGTATGAAAAGAAAATATACCACCTCGTTTGGGAGTTAAAAGTAGATGGATAAGTGCACACAGGCGTACATTGTCTTTATGTATAGGGGTATATAAAAAGTTTCTTGTATACTTATATATATATATATATATATATATATATATATAGTGAGAGAGAGAGAGAGAGAGATGTATACATGTATGCGTGAATCCGCTCCTCATAGAATTTCGAGTGAGTGAACACAATAATTGTATGTGGATATAAATAGATGAATGTATGTATGAAGAACACATTCATGAGTATATATCACTCTCTTATTTTTTCCTCTTCTCAATTGGAGTAGATAGACTAAATTATCGCCCGGTTCACACTCCACCCACGTCTATTGAACAGCTGTAGAGGCTCATCCCTTGTTCCCTGTTTATGATGTGGTTTCCGGCTTTCTCTTTTCCCATCTTTTCACTCTTTTCTTTCATTTTTTTTCCTCAATTGGATTAGATAAACTAAACTATCGCCCGGTCCACACTCCACCCACGTCTATTGAACAGGTATAGAGGCTCATCCATTGTGCCCTGTTTAGGATGTGGTTTCCGGATTTCTCTTTTCCCATCTTTTCACTCTTTTCTTTCATTTTTTTTCCTCAATTGGATTAGATAGACTAAACTATCGCCCGGTTCACACTCCACCCACGTCTATTGAACATGTGAAGAAGCTCATCCCTTGTTCCCTGTTTAGGATGTGGTTCCCGGCTTTCTCTTTTCCAATCTTTTCATTCTTACGTAGCCCCCTGCCCACCAGTGGCATTACCGCCTTGCTTGGTGTGATATGATTAAATATAGGGTATATGTACGTATATATATATATATATACGTACTGATGTGAGGATGTATATAAGTATGAAAAATATGCGTATTTCAGGAGTATGTGTGAGAATTACTAGCATGAATATATATATGTAACACTATTTATACACGCGGAAATCTCGTCTTTGTGAAATGCGTATATGTGAGTATTCGAACGCAAGATCCGTATGTAGACAAGAAAAAAGTGTAGGTTGGTAAGTATGTATAAGCATAAACAAAGTCACATTTGTAGGTACATGTGGGGATGTGCACATATGTCTATATGGATACAAGTTAGTGCACATGGGTGAGTTAATTGATGCGGTTACACATAGACACGTGTACATAGAATTAGAAATAAACGGTTAATTGCTTAGCGGTCAACATCTTCACGACTGGTCTGAATACCCCCAGCTAATCTGACGCCAATGCCTCTGTCCTGACTCTCTTTTCCTTTTTCTCTTTTTTTCTTCTTCTTCTTTTTTTATTTTTTATTTTTTTATCTTTCTTTTAAAGTTAAAGATAATGTTTATTCCTGTAAATTTTTTTGTAGAAAATGGAATGAATAGTGTGTCGTCTGATGAAATGATCTAATTAAGCTCATTGAAATGAATTACAATTTATAATCAATTTAAATTACATGTTGAGTTTTCCTTTATATATTTATATATATATATATATATATATATATATATATAACTATTTGTGTTTGCAATTATATTTGTATTGAATACTCTGAATTCACCCGATTACACTTACCATGGGAATATAGTACCCAGCGCAAATGACGCCATTTTAATTACAATTTAATTAAATTTTCAGTACCTAATTTTCTTACCTAAATGATATGTTTTTCAGTTCCTATTAATGTTAACTCAAAGTACACATTTTGAAGTGCCTGCATGTATAATATTTCAAATAACGATTTATATTTAATATTTTTTTGATATTTTCAGATTCGTTTATGATATACAGATGGTTAATAGTCGTGTAACTTAATTGATGGTTAGTATTCCGGGGTTAATTAAACTAATTTACGTCTCGGATGTGACAATATCTATATATATATATATATATATATATAGAGAGAGAGAGAGAGAGAGAAAGAGACAGACAGACAGAGCGTCGTCGTCACCTGCGGCTTTGGCCGAGATAGACCTCACTACACCTTTCCAGTATTCACTGTGCATTTGGAACCCTGGCGCAGCTTATAGCGAAATTCATAATCTTGTCCAATAGCTGAATACTTGATGCTTCGACAGGGCTATCAAAGGTATTTTTATTGAGACACCAACACTGGATGGGTTGCCTTCAGGCTCCATCCTGTTATTTAACCCATAACTGGTGGGAAGTGATGGATTAATACCTTTCCCAAGGGTACCAGTGCTTAAGTGAATGCAGGGTACTCAACTGGAATTCTAACTCGGCTCACCGATTTCTCTTTCCAAGCCGACATCCACTGCATCACAACTCACATCCGTCAATGAACGCTTGAGGCGCCTTGATTTCCCCAAGCGTTCACCCATCTATGTACTGACTAGTCTCACGTTGCTTAACTTCGATGATCGAACGAGAGCGGTATATTCAACGTGATATGCCGTAAGAGAGGCAGAGAGCAAGAGGAAGAGAATTCATTTTCTCATCAAACCAATTCTATAAAATCATTTCACCCCCAGACACCTATTTAAGTTCCATATGGGATACACGCTTGGGCGATCATGTCTTAAAAGAGACATGACTGATTAGACAAAAGATTTCTCCGTAGTAGGTTAACATTTCTTTCTGCGGTAGACTGGTTGCCAACGAAGGCTATAGAACAAATTTGTCCTGCTGTTCAATCCATAGCTGGAGAAAGAAGAGAAATTCAGAAAAAAAATTGTAGACAAATCGCATATGCGTCTTTACGGTTTTATTTTGTTGCTTTTTTTTTTTTAATCATATCACTTGAAGCAAGGCGGTAACGCCACTGATGCGCATGGGGCTACGTAAGAGTGAAAAGATTGGAAAAGAGAAAGCCGGAAACCACATCCTAAACAGGGAACAAGGGATGAGCCTCTTCACCTGTTCAATAGACATGAGTGGAGTGTGAACCGGGCGATAGTTTAGTCTATCTACTCCAATAACTTGCTTGGATGCGTGTTGTGTTGCAACGGAATTACTAAATCGGAGATCCTAGTTGTAATTCCAGTGGAAATGGTTACATTCACTTACGCAAAAATACGTTTGAGAAAAGCATTAACCCATCTCTTTTTCCTCCATCTAAGAGTTGAATAACAGGACAAATTAAGTTATATAACTTTGGTTGGTAACCTGTCTGTCACAGAAATAAATGGCAACCTACTGCGGGAAAATCTTCTGCCTAGTCAGTCACTGATCGAAGGAGATATGATTGCCCAAGCATAAATCACGCATGGCACTTAAATGACTGACTGACGAAAACATGCGTTTCCCCCTTGTGTGCCGATTGACAAAAACATTACTAGGAAGAAAACAGCGGTAGTATGGATTGGGTTATGTCAGGGAGTATCACCATTTTCGGCGTCATCGCTAAATTTCACCTGGGAAACTTTCCAGCGCCTACATGTATATTAAAATTTCAGAAGCCTGTTCATAAAAATTTGTTACTGGTTCATTAACTGAATTTATGCTGTAGTTAAAATAACAAAGGAAGGTAACAAATAAGGCTGACTTTACTGCTGCTACCGAGTTAAAAAAAATAACAAAAGCAAACCTGACCATTTGAAACTCTATATATAATTTAGTTTTATGGTCACGGTTTGTTTAATGGTTAGAGTTAGCGTTGCAATTGTTGACAAAAATCAGTTCATTTTTAATCATAATCAAAAAATAAAAAAAATATCCACGACTAGCAACTAATAAATATTCAGCGAATATTTTTGTTATTGTTTCATTATTTGATTGATATCAAGAGAAAAATGTTACTTAGTCTAAAGAGCTATTTGAACGCTAATGATCCTTCTCAAAACTATTGAAAATACCAAAATATTAGTTGTTTCTTTGCAAGGATAATTATATTTCATTTAGGAACGTGACCCAGTTATTCTCACTTAACATCCTGTTTTTTGTGGGATGGGGTGTACAGATTATTTCGTATATATCCTTTGAATATTTTTCGAGTAGATTTGTAAAGTAACATTATACTAGAAATAACGCCTTCAAAGAATACTGTCAGACAATTTTATTTTCTGCTTCGAATGCTTATGTACCCATATCATATAATAATTCTGCATGTTCCTTCCTTAGCTACATAGTTCCTCCGTCCGTTACGCCACTGAAGAAAGATAACACGCTTACTCTCTACACGAGCTTTTCCTTCCCGTCAATCTTTTTATAAACACTACTCTCCTCAGCCTTTCTCTCACATTGCCAAACGAAAGGGTAGTAAAAAGTGAGAGAGTAGGAGGAGAGAGCCTATAGCATTACCGTAGCAGTAGCAGCTTAAGCTTGTGGTTGTAGCAGTAATTGTGTGTGTATATGTGTGTGTACTGTACAATATAGTAAAAATAGGTAGGTTTGTTGTCGTATCCCGCGACATAATAACAAAATTTCTGGGCTCTACACCCTTTGCTATGACTCAGTTGTTTTTTTTCTGTTTACAATGGATACAGGAGCCATGATTTTCCAGTAATAAAAAAAACATTTTCTCTTTCAAAATCTCTCACAAAATAGCGCACAGTATTTTCGTTATGGTCTGTGCATACGCTGCTTAATATAACATAAGATTACAGTAACATAGCTTCTATGGACATTACTTTCATAGATATTTTGATAAAATTACACTCTGTGTTATCGTTATTTTATTATCCAATAACTTCATGCTTGAAGACGTTACTATCATTTGTAGTATGACAAAGTAGAATTTTTTCAGGAAATCATAATTATTCTTCCGTGGAAATTCCACGGGTTCCGCTAGTTATTGTTATTTTTACAATGTCATGTGATCTCCACAGCACGATTCCTCTAATTACATCAAAATGAGGTCAACTATGTTTGTTCTCTGGTGATCCATGTTTAAATTCAAATATTGGCAGCAACACTTTATTTATATTGAAATTGCATGACGAGACTTCTAGGATCTAATCACGTGGGACAGTGGCCCGTTGTTGCAAAAGACGTCATGCAGTCCAGCTTTTGTGGCGACATCATTGGACAGGATCGCTGCAACCGGGTGGCAGTGTCACGACCATCAGCGAGAACAAGTGTCATATAAGGGCTACCATGCCCTGTGCGGTATCACAACTGGTTGCCGCCGGGCGAATTGAGGGCCAGCCGCACTGCAGTGTCACATTAATTACATCAAAATGAGGTCAACTATGTTTGTTCTCTGGTGATCCATGTTTAAATTCAAATATTGGCAGCAACACTTTATTTATATACGATGCCTCCCCTTCATGATGACTTCCTCTGGAGTCTATATTTCTTCAACTTCGGTTTAATATTTAAAAATTCTGTTGCTCTTTTTCTTCTCGTTACATTTGTAGTGCCAACATTTGAATCATGATAGATTTTAGTTCTTCCATTTTCCTGTACTCTGATGAATATTACGCCTGGTTATTTCTCTGTAGTTCTGTGAATGACATCTCTTTGGTGAAGTGGGAAATATAAACAGAATATTCTATTAAGACATGTAGGATACATATTTTTTTGTTTCCTCGCCTAAGTTCAAATGAATACACGTCACCACTTTTATAAAGTTACATATACTAGAAATAACGCCCCCAAAGAATACTGTCAAACCATTTTCTTTCCTCTCTCCAATGCTTATTATGTAACCGTAAATATATTATTTTTACAACGTCATGTGATCTCAGCAGCACGATTCCTCTAATTGCATCAAAACGAGATCGACTATATCTGTTCTCTGGTGATCCGTGTTCAATCTCAAATGTCGGCGACGACACTTTATTTATATATAACAGGTATGCTGAAATACATTTTTAATACTCAAATCCTATATCGTCAACCCAACAATTAAAAAGTCCACCAGTGCGCGATTTTCCAGGTTGGGAAACTCTGCTGTATATCTTTTGTAATATTCACTTCCTACTTACGTCCATTCCACTCACAGTTACTGTTACTGTTTATCTTGAGTGGCTCTCTAGCCTTGAATCGTGTGACCATTGGTAAAACAAAGAAAACAAATAGCTTATTCTTATATCCAAGTTGGGCAGTGAGATAAGCTGAAGAATATTTTATTTAATTTTTATGTTTTTATTTCCTCTTCTTGTCCACAATTTCATGAACTAGTAGAAACATAATTATAAACGTAGTAAATAACAGCCGACATTCTAGATTCATTTAATTCATCAAAGATATCTGTCCACGTAATTCAGTTTAAAATAACAAAACGGATTCCATAATTTTAAGCAGTACTCATCTCATTTTAATCACATATGTATAAGTAAATCACTAAGCTTTCTATTCTCGAAAAGAATTCCATAAACAAAATTAGTCTTGATATCTAAACTTATTTATAAATGGAACTTTGTCTCTGTGTGTGTGTGTGTGTGGGTGTGTGGGTGTCCGTTACCTTTAGACTCCAAAAAGTCTGAACCGATTTTTTTGAATATTTACACAGTTGTACTATAAGTGTCTGCGAGTGTTCTTAGCTAGGGTTGTGTCGAGGTAACCCCAATAAATATCGAAAATCGATAATCGAAAATATCGGGTTATAGAAGGAGTGGTCCGAATTTAATCAAATTTGATACACTCATAGACAAAGACACAAGAAACGATATTCAGAAGTTTCATGGTTGCAGTTCTTACAATAGTGCAGAAAATCGATAATATATAGATATATAAGGCAAAATGTTTGTGTGTGCGTCTGTTTATCTACCTGTATGACTGTAATTTTTTCAGCCCTTTTATTTTAGTTTTTGCTTCGGGTTTGGCTCTAAGTAGGTATAATTGTAGTTCTTCGTCTCAGCCATGATACCATTTACTCAGAGGACTTAATTAGCCTTCAAAATTCAGTTTACGACGAAAAAACTAATTTGATATCGATACCAGGAAATCAAAATTTGACTTACATCCATTCATTTTTCTTTCAGTCTACAGTTTCGTTTTAACTGGAAACAACTATTGCTTTTTAGCCTTTCGTGCCAACGTCCAAAGAGTCTGAGCGCCAGGACCATGGATTCGTTTTAAAGCTTTCATTACACCTGAGCAACGCCGGGCTATCCTGCTAGTCTTGATAAATGTGTCTTTGCGGTAAGACTGTATACTAAAATAATAATAATATCGTCAATAATATTTCAAATATGAACAAATGTTTTGTTTAGAATTTCGGCTGAATAAAATTTAGTCATAATGACAGAGTGGAAGAGGATTTTCTAAGAGCAGATTTGATGTGGCACAAAGACAAATGTATAGATCTTCTAGTAAGAATCGAACTCACTATGCAATTGCAACCATTACACTACGTCAAGGAATTTAACTGTGTGTGTGTGTGTGTGTGAGTGTGTGTGTGTGTGTGTGTTTCAATAAACGTTTCCCCCTAAGTAAAGCAGTACCACCACTGGTTTGGAGTGGGGTTACCGTGAGAAACTAACCAAAATACAGGGAATGTCGAAGAAGGGATAGCTGGAGAGAGAAGAGACAGATTAATACTGTCTTCATTGTCCTGAAGAAATGTGCCCCTGAACTCCTATCTGTCCTCTCCAAACGCTACAACTATTACCTCTCTGCTTCTTACTTTCCTGCCTGCTAGAAGTTCTTCTCTGTGGTTATTGTATTTAATCCAGTCGTTTCTTTCAAATCGCGTAATGAAGGTATAGCGAAGAAAACGGCGACTTACCTCGTCAAACCAAGCGGCAGCGCGTCGCGTTAATACTACAACGGAAAATGCGGCGAAAAAGAAAATTACAGACCCAAACAGAAAAAAGGGGCACATATTCCCCATAACATGCTGAAGAAGGAAGGTAGTATTGAATGGGCGTGCTTGCTGATACTATCATACGAACGCGAGCATCCCTCAAGGCTCTATTCTATTCCCTACGCTTTTTCTGATCATCATCAGCGATTTTGCTGCTGTTATCAGATATCAAGTAGGCATCTACGTTGACAACACCAATATTTACTTCCGCATCGATAAAAAATCTGCAAAGGCTGACAAAGTAAACCACGCTGATGATCTTGTAAAAGACCTCCAATCTGTGGTGGACTGGGGTAAGACATTGCTCCTAAATTTTAATGCGTCCAAAACAAAGTTGCTATACTTTAAACTCCATAGACAATTACTCCTACGTTCTATCAACATAGATCAGGCTAGTCTCCCTGAAAGCAAGACACTGCCCTCGACCTAACTCTATCAGCCGATCTCAAGTGGAATGAGTACATTGAATCCCTAACAAAATCTGCTACAAGGAAGGTCAGTTCACTGTGTAGGGCCCGGAAGTTTTTCTCGTATGAATCCATCTTGCACATATGTAAATCTACCATCCGTCCGTGCACTGGATACTGCTGTCACATCGGGTCGGGTGCTCTTGCTATTCATTTCGGGGCTCTTCTTAAAATTAATCAGAAAATCTACAATCAAGCACAACGCCAGTCACTTTCTCAGCGACGTAATATTGCTTCCCTCTGTCTCTTCTACAAATAATTTCAGGGCTTTTGCTCCGATGAGCTAAGCTTCCTGGTACTCCATCTACATGAATTTAATCGAGCTACTAGACTAGAGACTAGGCCCCACCCTTTTACAGTGAAACCGACCAAATGTAACCTCAACTCCTACTCTATTAGCTTCTTTTCTCGTGTTATATATCGACAAACAACAAACACGCATATATATAAAAATATGAAGTTATATTTTTATTAATGACGATGAACCGTGTAGAATAGGGAACAGAGAATTGAGAGAGCGCGCTTCTAATGGGTTGACGGGAGTGTAGTCTTATCTGTTGTGTCTCTCTTCACCGGCCGATCTCTGTTGCTTCTCTACTGGAGAATCCGTGTGCCGAGGTCTTTTTATAATCTTCCAGAACCGGGACTTTTTCTTCCGGTTTTGCCTCGCCCACGCACGCCCACGTAATTCTCAGAGACACCTGTTCTGTTTGCCTCTAGTTATTTCCGCTGCTGCCAGAAATAAGGTCAAACGACATCCGTTCCTTTCAACGACCGGAAACACCCTCGCTTGCATCAGCCTTCCTCGGGTGGGGCCAGATTGTTATATTACACTCGCTCTTCCTGCCTATGGAATTCTCTTCCATATACTTCCTTCCCTGACAGCTACAATCTCCAGGAATTTAAATGCAATGTCAAGTTCCATCTCCTTGACTCGTATCCTTTCCATGACACCCCTTGTATCATATTCTTCTCCCTTTCTACTCTGCTTCTAACATATCAATTCTCGCATCCTTTCTCTGGTACCCGCTGTAACTTGTTGCTTTTTCTCATCACTTACCACTTATGTAACCCCCAGCACACCAGTAGCAGTACTACTTTGCTTAAGTTGAAATGTTTATGAAATTAAAAGTTAAGTGCTACAGCACATTTCCAAAATCGACCGTCTTAGTGTATCGAAACATTCAATGTACGACCCTCAACTTTGCCATGGTGAAAGGACTTGCGTGATTCAATAACTCTATGCATGATAACGTCGAGAGTTCTTAACTCCTAGTAAGGCCAACTTTGGCGCCAAGACAGAAGTCGGTGATCAAGATTAAGCGCGACAGAGCCCAAAGACTACAACGGTGAAACAAGCAGATGATGATTACAACCTATATCAACGGTTGAACCGACGAATGAAAAGAGCTACGCATGACAGACATACTACAAAATGCGATACTCTAAATTATAACAGTCAGTTGCAGTCCCAGAAATGAATTTGTCGGCTTACGGCCTATCACGTTGAATACACCGGTTCACCGAAGTTAAGCAACTTTGAGCCTGGTCACTACTTAGATGGGTGGCCGCTTGGGAATACCAGGTGCTGTAAGCGTTTAGTGGCGGGTGTGCGTTCTTACGGCCATATCACGTTGAATACACCGGTTCACGCTCGATCACTGAAGTTAAGCAACGTTGAGCCTGGTCACTACTTAGATGGGTGACCGCTTGGGAATACCAGGTGCTGTAAGCGTTTAGTAACGGATGTGCGTTGTAATGCAGTGTATATCGGCTCGGAAAGAGAAATCGGTGAGCCGAGTTCGAATTCCAGTTGATTACCCTGCATTCACTGGTATTCTTGGGAAAGGTATTAACCCGTCCCTTCTCTCCAGTTATGGGTTAAATAACAAGAGTAGGATTTGGAGACCTTGCCTTTAAAAACAAATCCCAATGAATCTTGATACTCGAAAAGAAAAAAAGTATTACTAGACACAAAAACTTCTATAAAAACAATAAATTGTTGAAAGAAAAATGTATTCCCCGCAATAAATAAATAAAATTTAGTTGGCATTAAATGACCCGCCGAGGTGTTGATATGCCATTAAAACAAAACAACCAACCAACTGAATTTGTCTCATTACATATGTTTCGCAGAGTAAGATAATGGAATCAAGTGAGTCTCTTTCTGGTAAGTTGATGTCCACCTTGAACAAATTAATGCCATCGACACTTTCTTCTACTTTGATATTTTCTTACATCTTCAACAAATCCTGTCATATCTCAACGGTGTTAGAAAATGTATGGCGAGAGCAGGTTTTGGTGAAACTGGAAGTTTGCTCGGCTTAAGCCTGAATGCTTGTGAGGAATGTAGTCATCAACGCAATCATCATAAAGGAAGCTATCAGTAAAAAAGAAACTATCTTTATGGATACACGATAAACCTGCTGCCGACGAAGATGAATAAAGCGTTTTTCATCCAGTTTCTCAAAATTTTAGTGTATTACATTTACTGAACTCTATTTGATTTTTCGATATAATAATCATGATTTAAAGGTATTTTTTCTTCATTTTCTTTTTACAATTCCGTCATTGTGCATATTGTTTAATGAGAATGCTATGATTTATGCGTCGGGTGTCAAAAGAGAAGCAGCTACGTTAATAGATGAATCAGAGTGGTATGATAACCAGGATGGTGTAATAAAAGACAACGGAACGTATGACATTGATGTTTAAACTCGCAGTGCAACAACGAATGATGTTTTATCAAGACTGTGGGGAGTCTTAAGGAAACAAAGAATAACGTTAAAAACAATGAAAAGACATTTGCGATGAACTGGGTAAGGGCTCGGGTGTTTTAACGGCCCTGAAGTGTTTTTCATTTGCTGGACATTTCTTTCTCACTTCTTGATATGAAGAAATAGATATACAACTCCTCGGTTGTTTCTTACATTCGTCCTTACTTTTCCATTTTTTTATTTTATTTATTTATTTATTTATTTATTTTTGATTGGCATTTTCAAACTGTAAAAAATCTCCAAAGATGGGATGGAGCTAATCTCTATAAATATGATATGGGATTGCTATTTTGCGTATTTGAAATCTGACTCGTAGGATCATTAAAAAAATATCATCTAACTTTAATAATTGATAGAAAACACTGCAGTAAAATTCACAAAAATAAACATTCAATAACAATCAGTTTAAATCGTTTTTAATTCGCTCGACTGTAAATGAATACGGGTTAGCAGAAAACGTCCGTGATCTCTGCTGTTGAATAAAGAATGAAGACATCTTAATTTGTTTTATGACACCATTCTCTGAAGTATTTTATCTCGAGAGACAGACATTGTTATCATTTGAATGCAAGTTAACTTTAACGGTTTAATTTAAATCCTGATTTTTATTACATTTTTTTTTATTAATCACAATAAAATTTGAAATAAGCTATCTTATTGGTGATTGGTCAAAATTTGTGAGTAAAATGAACGCGGAGTTAGGGATTAAGAAAGGCTCTATTTCGATGTGTTTAGCATCTTAATTATACACAGTCGATTAGAGTAAAAAGAAAAATAGGCTCAACAATTACCACAGAAATGTTATCAGTAATCGGCTGAATAATTAGGTGCTCTCTTAAAAAGCAGGGACAATGAGAAAGATATGATTGATTGATTCTCTTTTTTTACGGTTTATCAACCTTTTACAAGCTATTTTTTTTAATCATCTCACCCCAAGCAAGGCATTTCACTGCCACTATTGCGCATGGGGCTACATAGGGGAAGGTAAAGAGAAGGAGTGGTTAGACATAGGGAAGGTCAGGAGGAAGGTAACATGAGTAAGGATAGCGAGGATGAGGGTTGGGCAGATGGGAAGAGTGTTTAATAGAATGGGAGCAGGTTAGTGTGTTAGGAGGTGTCTATTGACCTTACATTTAAACTCCTGGAGATTGTAGCCGTCGGGGAAGCAATCATTTGGAAGAGAATTCCACAGTCGGGAAGTGCGAGGAAAGAAATTGTTGGAGTAGAAGTTACGGCTGTTAAAACCAGAATATATTTTTAGAAGGTAATAATTTTTGTATTTAATGAAACAAGTCTTACTAATTAACCCATAGATGGGAAGAAGAGATAAATTCATACCTTTCCTAAGAGCATTAGCGCGTAAGTGATTATAACGAACTCAACGGGAATTGGAATTGGCTCCGCGATTAACAATTCCAAGACATTATTCATTTTATACTTGCACATCAAAGCTTACAGATTCCGGTATAACCAAGCGGTTACCCATCTAGGTACTGATTAGGTTCGACATTGCTTAACTTTAATGACTGTATATGAACTGATGTTGCAATATGATGCAACCGTAAATTTCAATGAGATTTTGTTCTTTTGTTTACAAAATATCTATATTTATTTATTTTTACTTGATAGCAGTATAGCCCAGCGTTGCTCGGATGTAATGAAAGCTTTAAAACTAATCCATGGTCCTGCAGCTCAGACTCTTTGGACGTTGGCACGAAAGACTAAAAATCAATAGTTGTTTCCAGTTAAAACGAAACCGTAAACTGAAAGAAAAATGAATGGATGTAAGTCAAATTTTGATTTCCTAGTATCGATATCAAAGAAGATTTTTCGTCGTAAACTGAATTTTGAAGGCTAAACAAGTCCTCTGAGTAAATGGTATCATGGCTGAGACTAAGAACTACAATTATACCTACTTAGAGCCAAACCCGAATCAAAAAGTAAAATAAAAGGGCTGAAAAATTACAAACATACAGGCAGATAAACAGACACACACACAAACATCTTGCCTTATATATATATATATATATATATATATATATATATATATATATATCATAGATTTTCTGCACTATTGTAAGAACTGCAACCTTGAAGCTGCTGAATATCGTTTCGTGTGTCTTTGACTATGGGTGTATCAAATTTGATTAAAATCGGATCACTTCTTCTATAACCCAATTTTTTTGATTATCGATTTTCTATATTTATTGGGGGGTACCTCGACACAAAACCTAGCTAAGAACACTTGCAGACGCTTATAGTACAACTGTGTAAATTTTCAAGAAACTCGGTTCAGCCTTTTCGGAGTCTATAGGTAACAAACACACATATACACACACAGAGACAAAGTTCCATTTATAAATAAGTTTAGATATATCAGCAATACAGCTGACTATCGACAAAAATACGTCAGTGAAACCTGATCTACAAACTGCTTTTCAAAAATACAAAAAATTCTTAAATTTTCTTGAAAAAAAAACCCCCAGCTTTTTGGTTAAAATCTGACTAAATCAACTTTCTCACTATAACCGAGTATTTAAAAGTTAAAATAATACCATAAACCCAATCTTACTGGCATTAAATAACCCACAGAGTTTGATGTGTCGCTCAACAAAGCTCAAACACAAACGGCAACCATGGCCGTATTCATAGTCTGACAGGCTTTTAAGTATTTGAATCGGATAACCGTGTTTAGTATCCAGGCTTGGAAATCCAAAGACCACAATTAATAATTGACAGATATGCCTCGCCATCGATAGCGCAATTAAGCGAAATCCTAAGAAGGCAAATATGTGTGGAAATTTAAGCTTAAAATTAGAAATTAGAACATCGAGAGAACGCAGAGGAGAGAGGAGAAGAAAAGATAATCCCGCAAGTCAACGGATTTCGAACCAGGCTCTCCGATTTCTCATTCCGAGTCGTCATCAGCTGCCCATCGTCTTACGGTACTTCGATGTAGGGTAATCGTTAGCAATCTTGTCTCACTAGATCAATTACGACAGAGTAGTGAGTTCGATCCTCACTATGTGCCCCATACTTTCGACCCAGTGCCACATCTAAGCTAAGCTTAGAAAATCTTAGAAAAGCTTAGAAAATCATTAGACACTTCGACGTGTTTTTATGACTAACATGCTTTACTAAATCCATTCTGAGTGAATTCGATCCTAACTGGATGCCCCAAACTTTTGGTCCTGTACCGTATGTTTGTTATTTTAATTTTATTTTATTTTATTTTTTTTTTTACAGTAAAGTAATTTTGGGTCTACCTTATATTTGTTTCCAGCTGGTTGGATTTTGTGTAGAAAGATTGATTTCCCTTTTCTAGAATTACGTATTATTTAAACATAGTGTCCTCGATCCACCAGGAGTCAATCGTCTGCTCATGGATCAGTGAAAAAAAAAAGCGGTTCGCAATGGTCTAGTGCTTTTCTGTCGTACGCTTCTGACGTTCGTATTCTCAATGCATGTTCTCATGTAATTAAACCCATCACTCAACCTTTTCTTTCCAGTATTTTCATTAGTCTTAATAACCAGCAAGTATGAACGTTATAACGAACTTTTATAATAACATCAGCATTTTTGTAAGGTCCAATGTCATGGTTCTTCTCTATTCGCTCTTTTATCTAGGATAATTAAAAACTTGTCTTTGGATAAAACGCGGGAAAAATTAAATGTTGTATGAACTTTAGAGGTTCAAAGAACCTCATAGAATCTTTTCATTGCAATAAAACGTTAAACTTTAAATAAAATATAGAGTAATCCACATAATAAACAGATATCGTAGAACTTGCTAGAGAACTAAAGGCTGCTTGGAAACATCAGGTGTTGTAAGCATGTATGTGAGAGTGGCGTAATGGATAACGACTCGGAAATGAAAGCCGCGTTCTAGTCCCAGGCGTAATTCGTTATATGCACTTACGAATCCACCTCTTCACCCACCCCGACTTTGGATTAATTAGCAGGAATTAAATTTTTACAATCTAAAGATATTTATGGATTGAAATTAAATGAAAGTTAGGGTGATAAGGCAAAAAGAAAATCAATCAATAAAACACCATCGATATGTTTTGAGAACATGGTAATAAATAAGGTGAATTTTTCGGTATAAGGACATCTACGAGGGTCATTCAATAAATAAGTTGAATTTTTCGGTAAAAGGACTTCTACGAGGGTCATTCAGTAAATAAGGTGAATTTTTCGGTATAAGGACTACTACGAGGGTCATTCAATAAATAAGGCGAATTTTTCGGTATAAGGACTTCTACGAGGGTCATACAATAAATAAGGCGAATTTTTCGGTATAAAGACTTCTACGAGGGTCATACAATAAATAAGGTGAATTTGTCGGTATAAGGACTTCTACGAGGGTCATTCAATAAATAAGGTGAATTTTTCGGTATAAGGACTTCTACGAGGGTCATTCAATAAATAAGGTGAATTTTTCGGTATAAGGACTTCTATGAGGGTCATTCAATAAATAAGGCGAATTTTTCTGTATAAGGACTTCTACGAGGGTCATTCAATAAATAAGACGAATTTTTCGGTATAAGGACTTCTACGAGGGTCATTCAATAAATAAGGTGAATTTTTCGGTATAAGGACTTCTACGAGGGCCATTCAATAAATAAGGTGAATTTGTCGGTATAAGGACTTCTACGAGGGTCATTCAATAAATAAGGTGAATTTTTCGGTATAAGGACTTCTACGAGGGTCATTCAATAAATAAGGTGAATTTGTCGGTATAAGGACTTCTACGAGGGTCATTCAATAAATAAGGTGAATTTTTCGGTATAAGGACTTCTACGAGGGTCATTCAATAAATATGGTGAATTTTTCGGTATAAGGACTTCTACGAGGGTCATTCAATAAATAAGGTGAATTTTTCGGTATAAGGACTTCTATGAGGGTCATTCAATAAATAAGGCGAATTTTTCGGTATTAGGACTTCTACGAGGGTCATTCAATAAATAAGGTGAATTTTTCGGTATGAGGACTTCTACGAGGGTCATTCAATAAATAAGGTGAATTTTTCGGTATAAGGACTTCTACGAGGGTCATTCAATAAATAAGGCGAATTTTTCGGTATAAGGACTTCTACGAGGGTCATACAATAAATAAGGCGAATTTTTCGGTATAAGGACATCTACGAGGGTCATACAATAAATAAGGCGAATTTGTCGGTATAAGGACTTCTACGAGGGTCATTCAATAACTAAGGTGAATTTTTCGGTATAAGGACTTCTACGAGGGTCATTCAATAAATAAGGTGAATTTTTCGGTATAAGGACTTCTACGAGGGTCATTCAATAAATAAGGCGAATTTTTCTGTATAAGGACTTCTACGAGGGTCATTCAATAAATAAGGCGAATTTTTCGGTATAAGGACTTCTACGAGGGTCATTCAATAAATAAGGTGAATTTTTCGGTATAAGGACTTCTACGAGGGTCATTCAATAAATAAGGTGAATTTGTCGGTATAAGGACTTCTACGAGGGTCATTCAACAAATAAGGTGAATTTGTCGGTATAAGGACTTCTACGAGGGTCATTCAACAAATAAGGTGAATTTTTCGGTATAAGGACTTCTACGAGGGTCATTCAATAAATAAGGTGAATTTTTCGGTATAAGGACTTCTACGAGGGTCATTCAATAAATAAGGTGAATTTTTCGGTATAAGGACTTCTACGAGGCTCATTCAATAAATAAGGTGAATTTTTCGGTATAAGGACTTCTACGAGGGTCATCCAATAAATAAGGTGAATTTGTCGGTATAAGGACTTCTACTAGGGTCATACAATAAATAAGGTGAATTTTTCGGTATAAGGACTTCTACGATGGTCATTCAATAAATAAGGTGAATTTGTCGGTATAAGGACTTCTACGAGTGTCATTCAATAAATAAGGTGAATTTTTCGGTATAAGGACTTCTACGAGGTCATTCACTAAATAAGGTGAAGTGTTCGGTATAAGGACTTCTACGAGGGTCATTCAATAAAAAAAGTGAATTTTTCGGTACAAGAACTTCTATGAGGGTCATTCAATAAATAAGGTGAATCTTTCGGTATAAGAACTTCTACGAGGGTCATTCAATAAATAAGGTGAATTTTTCGGTATAAGGACTTCTATGAGGGTCATTCAATAAATAAGGTGAATCTTTCGGTATTAGGACTTCTACGAGGGTCATTCAATAAATAAGGTGAATTTTTCGGTATGAGGACTTCTACGAGGGTCATTCAATAAATAAGGTGAATTTTTCGGTATAAGGATTTCTACGAGGGTCATTCAATAAATAAGGTGAATTTTTCGGTATGAGGACTTCTACGAGGGTCATACAATAAATAAGGTGAATTTTTCGGTATAAGGACTTCTACGAGGGTCATTCAATAAATAAGATGAATTTGTCCGGATAAGGACTTCGAATACAAATAGGAGATTACTTTTTTAAAAAAAACATTCCTTTACTTCTTTTTCAAAGGGATTTAATTTTTTTTGCAGATAGAAAAAACATAGAAAGTTTTGGAGATTAACAAAGATGGCCAACAAAGAAGTTATCAAGATTTTGATTGCTGAAGGGTGCAAACCAGTTGAAATTCATAGGTGAATGTCAAACATGGTGCCACATGTTTCAGCCTAACAAATGTCTACAAGTGGGATAAATTGTTTAAAGAAGGACGGAGTAGTGTTGAGGATGAAGACAGGCCCAGACCTTGCTCCTTCAGACTTTCACCTGTTTGGTCCCTTGAAAGCGTTCACGAGAGGCACGAAGTTTGAAAGTGACGATGAAGTCAAAGTGTTGTGAGCGATTGGCTGAGACATCAGTCCAAAGATTTTTACGCTGAGGGAATACGGACGCTTGTGCACAGATGGGAAAATTGTGTCACACTGCTGAGAGACTATGTTGAAACATTAATACAAAGTAAGCTTCTATCTGTATTAGAAGTACTTATACCGAAAAATCCACCTTATTTATTGAATTACCCTCATAATATGAGGAGGTATTGTGATTGTCTAATATATATTAAGATTGTCCACATGGTTGACCGATTGTATCACTTTGTCGAATTTAACTACGGCCAGATGTACCTTTCAGTTATATCTGTTGGCTATTGCAATTCGCTTTCGGATCTCAGTGTAGTAATATATTACAGAAGCACTGAAAGGGCTCATTTTTGCGTGTATGGGACATATAGAAGGAACATTTTGGCAAAAACACTGAAAAAGACCTTTGAAGATTTGATAGTACGACTCTCAGCTGACTTCCCTCGTCATTCAACACATATATACAGCTTTCAATCGTAATGAATTCAAGATAACTGCAGTAAGAAAATGACTGTAAAATTTCCTCTTATGCTTCTCATGGGAATATTATGATAATAATCATTATAATGATGACTTTGCCGCTTCTCAAAGTGTCTGTACAAGTCACGAAAGTCCTTGATAATAATTATTTAGTGACGGCACTCATGAAATGAAACCAACATAAGAGGGAAGAGATACGTGCCGGACACTATTTAAAATCTTTTGTCCTCGTCCCAACTGGTCTCCACTTAAGCAAACAGGAAAGGGGAAATCTATAGTAAAGCAAATGAAATCTCACTTGACTGTTCGTTAACGTTTTCTTCTCAGAAACAGTAATCGTTGCTATCTAAGACATTTCACTTCTTTTCTAAATCGAAATGGCTCTACATATACGAGTGCTATATACTGCCGTTGAATGTACAAGAACAACGAGGAACATGTATATATAAATATATATTTTTATACCTTTATTCTTCGACGGGGGCGGTTGTGTGGAGCAGGGAAGTGGCAGGAGAGAGTTCGCACATACGAAGGAGCTGTCGGAAGTCGTTACCCAGTCTCTGTATCTTCCGTCAAAAATTCTAAACTTTATATAATCTTTAAATTTCCACGCAACTCACATAGTCAAGCCTCTTCACCCATGAATTGTTGTCTTTTTGGGTTGACGGCATGTTGATTTTATCAACGATTTTCGCTTTTTTTATTTTTTGCACTTTCTTGACATCATCTACGGCCGGATATATCTGTCAACCACATCCATGTTCTTTGTTGATTTTTAGCTACGGCCGGATATATCGGTCACTTTGTCGAATTTAACTACAGCCGAATGTATCTTTCACTTACATCTGTTGTTCAAAGTAATATATTACATACGTACTGAAGGGGCTCATTTTTGCGTGGATGAGACATATAGAAAGAACAGTTTTTTTTTGCAAGATGTTCGAGTCTTTCTATTTATACGATTAAGTTTGTTCGGAATATTGTCCTCATCTTTGTGCCCTATTAACTACATTTCGACTGCAGTATGCTCCCATCTTCAGGTGTTTGAAATTTCGAAGTGAACCGTTTAATTCGTTCACCGGTGTAGCTTTTTCTCGTTTCACATGCCATGCTTCTTCCATATATATCAATATCTGTTATCTCCCGTTTAACTTAACACTCTAAAATTTTGTTCACCTTTGTTCTCGTCAATTATTGAACTCGCAACACTTTAGGTCAAGTCACTGATGAACTAAAGCTATATATATATATATATATATATATATATATATATATATATATATGTGTGTGTGTGTGTGTGTGTGTGTGTGTGTGTGTGTGTGTGTGTGTATTAAATCCAAAATGATGAGCAAATACGTAAAATCACATGAAAACAGATTCTATTAATATTACTTTTATTATAATAAAATTGATCAAGGTGGAGGGCTCGATGTAAATTGTATTAACTATTTATTAAGACAAATATATATAGTATATCAAAAACTTCGGAAATTTACATTCATTGAATGGCCATTTCAGCGAGAACATTTTCGCTTCGTCAGCAACGATCGAAAACAAAATTTTGTTAAATAAAATATCGTACAAATTTTCTATACCGGAAGAAGTCCAAAACATATCCATACACAAGAAGTTAAAAAAAAAAGTGTGGGATTAAAAAATCATTTTTTTTATTTAAATTTATCGGCCAGACATAAGAAAACGGAAAAGCAGCAACAGAGATTCATGACTCGATACTGGAAGAAGACTTTACATTACGTATTTATGAAAGAATCAAAAGTTGAAAATGAAACTGTGTCACTGGGATAGAAGTGGTAGGGGGGAAGGGAAAAAATTGAGGTAGACAAGGGGACAGTTAACGAAGAAATCAGATATAAAAATGCTTCTTTGTAACCAAGGTAACGACTGACGACGACTTTCGATGGTGAAAAGAAGGGAAAGATATAAAAAAAGAGGGAAAGTTAAAAAAGGGAGAAGAAAAAGAAAGGAGACAATATATATCTTTTTTTTTCAATTGGAGTAGATAGACTAAACTATCGCCCGGGTTCACACTCCACCCACGTCTATTTAACATGTGAAGATGCTCATCCCTTGTTCCCTGTTTAGGATGTGGTTCCCGGCTTTCTCTTCTCCAATCTTTTCACTCTTTTCTTTTTTCTTTTTTTCAATTGGAGTAGATAGACTAAACTATCGCCCGGTTCACACTCCACCCACGTCTATTGAACAGGTGAAGAGGCTCATCCCTTGTTCCCTGGTTAGGATGTGGTTTCCGGCTTTATCTTTTCCAATCTTTTTACTCTTTTATTTTTTTCCAATTGGAGTAGATAGACTAAACTATCGCCCGGTTCACACTCCATCCACGTCTATTGAACAGGTGAAGAGGCTCATCCCTTGTTACCTGTTTAGGATGTGGTTTCCGGTTTTCTCTTTTCCAATCTTTTCACTCTTACCTGTGCATCACTGGCGTTACCGCCTTGCTCGGGGTGATATGATTAAAAAATATTCTAAGGGCTATTGACGGGAAATAATTTTGAATCCGAATGATGTTTTTTTTTTCTATTTTATTGCGTTATGTGTCAATGTATTTTTTATTGATTACTAAATTATTTTTTGTATATTATTATGTTTACTTGTGTTTCTGTCTGCATCTGTAGTAGAAAACAAGGGAAAATAGGTTTTATTTCTTTCTCAGACTAAAATAAATTACAAATAATTGATTAGAGTTCATCTCACAATGCTGACACGGATACAATTTTTTACTGCGTTACTTAAAAATCGTTTATAAACGAACGACTAAAAACGTACATTTTAAAAATATATATAACTATATATATAACTATATATATATATATATTATATATATTATATATATATATATATAACTATATATATAACTATATATATAACTATATATATATATATATATATATATTATATATTATATATATTATATAACTATATATATAACTATATATATAACTATATATATAACTATATATATATATATTATATATATTATATATATTATATATATATATATATAACTATATATATAACTATATATATAACTATATATATATATATATATATATATATATATATATATATATATATATATATTATATATATATACTATATATATAACTATATACATATATATATATATATTATATATATTATATATATTATATATATATATATAACTATATAGAAATCTACTGGAGAAAAAGTGGATGAAAATCAGAGATAATCTAAATTTCATTTAGATCTAGCAACGATTCCTTCTGAGAGGGAAGTTGCTGAGATATATATTAAGAGACTAAGACATCAAATTAAATTTGGTCAACTGTACCGTGCCAAAATTCATCTTTTATATTTATCAATCTTTTGTACATTGAATACTGTTGCCATAACTGGTCCGGTGCTCCTGCAGTTCATGTCAAGATTCCTGGTAAAACTAAAAGAGAAAATCGAATGTATGGTCATTAGGAAACAGAGGAGCCCAAAATGTCAATTACAAGTTGAGGATACTAAAGTCAAGCAAGTACCAAAATTTAAGTACTTGGGAAATGTTCTAACTGAAAACTAAAAGTGCTACACTGAGATCCGAAAGCGAATTGCAATAGCCAAGGACGCATTTCAAAAACTGAGCAGAGTATTAGGAGACAGGAAAATTTCAATAGAAATAAAGAAGGGAGTTCTGGATTGCTATGTGATGTTTGTCCTTCAATATGGCAGTGAATGCTGGACAATATCATCAAAGACGAAGGAAAGGCCTGAAGCAACTGAAATGTGGTTCTACAAATGGATGCTGCGAATATCATATCTGAGCAATGATGAGGTTTTATAAAGAATGAAAACGAAAATGAAATTAATACTGAGCATAATGAAGAGAGAACTGAAGTTCTTGGGACATGTAAGGCTTGGAGAATGTGATACCCATAGGTTAGATAGAAGATACAAGAGATAGGGGACGGCATCTGATAACATTTTTCAAGAGCCAGAGCAGGTGGATGGCAGAGCGGGATTTGGGGGAGGGTAACATAGGAAAGTATGCTAAGAGCAACCAGGGACAGGGAGACGTGGAAAGCCATGATCGCCTACATCCTGAAGAGACATGGCACATAAAAGAACGATAACAAGCAGGAACGATAACAAGCAGGAACCTCGACTTCAGTTATTTTCGAACCTGCGTGGAGTAGATCCTCTCTTTACTACAAATATTTTCATGGCTAATTTTCAGATGATTTTTTCCCTGGTGCCCGAACTACATGAATGTAACAAGAATTGCTACGAGATTGGCAACTAAGTCTAATCGTTTTGCTGTTGAACTAGCTAGAGGCAATCACCACTTATATTCCAAAACGAATTGTCTCGTTTTTCTCGTCTGTGAAAATTCTTTTTTGATTTCTTTCTTTCCCAATAACTACAATTTTTTAAAAATTCTCCCCACAAAATTTTCTCATTCTCTTTCACAACCTGTAATTTTATCTTCTTGTAGCAAAATCTCCCAGCTTAGGGTGAAATAATTTATAAAAATCTCAAGCACTTTCAATGCCATAAATATAAAAATCCTCCAGTTTTATCTATACAATCTTCTCTCTATAATCAGAAGCAAATTTACTGGATATAAATGTATTTTTTAATTTCTTTTATTTAGTTCTTGTGCACATATATGTTATGCTTTTGAGTGAGCTCTGAAGAACAAAGAGTGATACTCGGTTAGACCACTTTGTTTTTGTTTTTGCTTTTTTTTTCTTGTTATATTTTTCGATTCACCACTGTATGGTGAGTAGCTTATTTCTTATAATGGTTCTTGTTCCTTCCTTTGTGATATATATATATATATATTTCTTCCTTTGTTCCTTCCTTTGTGATATATATATATCACAAAGGAAGGAACAAGAACCAGTATAAGAAATAAGCTACTCACCAGAAAGTCGTGAATCGGAAAATATAACAAGAAAAAAAAGCAAAAACAAAAACAAAATATATTGAACAGGTGAATATATATACAAAGTGAGAAGATTAGAAAAGAGAAAGCCGGAAACCACATCCTAAACAGGGAACAAGGGATGATCCTCTTAACCTGTTCAATAGACGTGCGTGAAGTGTAAACCGGGCGATAGAGAGGTCTATCTACTACAATTATTACACTATGTGTAAATTCCCAATTGAGAGGTTCGAAAATGAATCTCAGATATTTAGTTATTTCTCTATATTTAGCGTCGTGATCATTGATTTCCTTTCCCGCCATTCCTTACCCTGATTTTGTACATTCGCTTAGTAATTGTCTCGCTTGTCACTCTTTCTCCTTTGTTTTTTTTTTTACCTCCGTATTTCCACGTTTTATTTTTCTTTTTATCTCATTCTGCTATTTACAGCATTTACTTTTATCTTTCCTTGTTAATATCTTTTTATTCTCTCACATTTCTCTTTTTCAGTCATGTTCACCTTCCTTCTTTCTTCATCATTTTCTTTTATGATATTATTAGCATCATAGCCCGGCGTTGCGCGTGCCACTCAGAACGTTTTTGTAGTGGTAGAAGATGCCACATTTTATTTGACATATTTTGTTTTTCTTTGAAAAAAAATTTTTTTTTTTAAAATATATCATTTGTTTCAAAATTACGGGGAAAAATATTCACATTTTTTTGTTGACCAAATGAATTTTTAAAACGTCGGAATAAATATTAAATATAAGAGCTTTTTTTTTTAATAAAAAATATTTTATTCGCGTTTGACACGTGTGATATGATTTCTGTGACGTAAAACGTCGGAATAAAAATTTAATATTAAGGCTCTTTTCTTGTTTTTTTTTTTTTAAATATTTTAGTCGCGTTTGATAAGTGTGATTTGATTTCTGTGACGTAATTTAGCAACCATCTTAGATCTTAGATGTTTTACGGAGCAAATGTAAACAATCGTGTCCACTGTCCAAAAAGTGCGAAAGGGAAAATTGCTGAACTTAAACTCAAAAAGTATGTGATGACCTGGTTTCCCTGTAGATATGTGTCCCTAGAAAGTTTGAATGGCGTGTCTTAAAAAATGTAGACATACATGGGGAGCAGTCACACACATACTCACAGATTGCCTTTTATATATATAGATAATCCTCTTTTGTTCTACAGAACTTCTTGCCATCTACTCTTTCTCCCCGCTCTAAAGTTTTTTCTTAGCCGCTTCTCTCGTTTTTTTTTAAGGCCTAATGCGTCACACCCTAGCTAAATGAAGAAAAATATAAAAAATTAAAAAATAATAACAAATGAACAAATAAGTTTACGCTATGTTATCCCCCCAGGAAAGTAGTGGAGGTACCTATAACACACCGCAAACCGAAACGCGCGCGCACGCGCACACACACACACACACACACACACACATACATACATACAAAATAAAGTGGAATAAATTAGAAGAACTACGCGCACATAGACACGCACACATGACACAGTCACGGACACGCACACACCACCTAATAAATCAGATAGATAAAACAACAGTAATGAAATTGATCCTCTTCAGCCCTGTCAAAGAGTCAAAGGAACGGTCAGGTCGCACTAAGATAAACCACACATACAAGCAGAATGATACCATCAGACCAAAAAGACCCCCAACTAGAATACACACACACACACACGCACACACACACACACACACACACACACCAGCAGCAGCAGCAGCAGCAGCAGCAGTAGCAGACAGCCAGCCAGGAATAGCCATTCTTTGAAAGGCCGAGAACATACTCGGACAGACAAAAGCTTCCCTGCCATTCTGAATATGAGATTTTGATCTCGAATTATTAATGTTTAATAAATAGGTAATACCCAAAAACATTTTTACCTTCCTTTATTTTACTAAACGCATTGTGAGAGCCTTCAAGACATAACCATATAACTTTTTTTTCTTTTTCTTCTTTCTATTCTTTCCGTAAACAAAAAAAATATAAGAAAAAAATCTTTTTATCGTTTGCTTTTTCCTATTCTCTCTGTGTTGATGTGTGTTGTGGCGCAATGGATATCGGCTCGGAATCAGAAAATGGGGGACCGTGTTCGTATTGTATTAGAATTCGCAAATAATCGTGGAAAATGTATTAACGCATTTCTTCTTTTGCGGAGCCTCGGTAAGGATGTCGATCCAGTAAACATTTTTGAATAGGAATGTGTGAAACAGCAAAAAAAAAGAGGTGCCAGAGATGACGATGTAAAATTTATCAAATATCAATATTTTTGATAAATTTGGCGAACAATAACAAGCAAAGAGTCAACAATCAGGAACGGCCGTTCGCTGGAACGTCGTCAGCGGTCGGCAGGAACGTCGTCAGCGTTTGGTTAGAGACAACTCAGTGCTGAGTTAGCACGGCGAGTTAGCAAGTGTGCGCTTCGGCCGTGGGTTGGCGACTCACAACAACTGGACTTAAACATTCGTTGTCTCCTTTACCGGATCCACCTCGGGTAGCAGGATCTCAGGCTGATTAGATCGTTCCACCTCTGAAGCAGTGTAAAATTTAAATCGAGACCGGCCGCTAACTAAGCCCTAGGAATCAATCGCGGATAGAGTGAATAAAACATTCCTATAGCTCTACATACATACATAAAATATTCTACACTTTCAGTTTAAAATAAAATAAAATTAATCCTGGATAACGACTAAATGTATAGCCGAAAGCGTTTGGAAAAATTTCGGACAATTTTTATATAATTTAAGTCAATTAAGTGCCATACGTGATACACGCTTGGGCGATCATGTCTCGAAAGAGATATGACTGACTTGGCAGAAGACTATCCCGCAGTAGGTTGCCATTGCTTTCTGCGGTAGACTGGTTGCCGACCAAGGCTACAGAACCCAATCTGTTCCTATTATTTAACCCATAACTGGATGGAAGAAACGGATTAATACTTTTCCCAAGGGTATTTGGGCGTAAGTGAATGCAAGGAATATGACTGGAATTCGAACTCGGGTTCCCGATTTCTCGTTCCGAGCCGATATCCACTGCACCACGACGCACATTTAAGTACTGGAGAGAGAGAGAGAGAGAGAGAGAGAGAGAGAGAGAGAGAGAGACAGACAGACAGACAGACAGACAGACAGACAGAGACAGAGAGACAGAGACAGAGAGAGAGAGACAGAGAAAACAAAAACAAAACATATATATAAGATCACACAAAAAGTACATAAAAGATTTAAACACAGCATTTTGCCTGTCATTGTTCATTAAACTTGCATAAAATACTGATTGTTGGCTACATACATGAAAACACATGCACGCACACATGAAACTTATCATATCTGTCATATTCAACGAAACATGTTTAAAAGACAGGTTACTCGCCAAATATAGAAAAACCTATCTTTATATATATATCCTAAACATATACTGTTAAATATAAGAGACAATGAATGTCTATTATGCTTAATCATGAGCCATTCTAAACATTGTATTTTGGCTTTAATTTCAGTTGAAATTATGGACAAAAATTCTCTAACATTTGGATAATTTTTTATTAAGTTGGTTCTAAGCTTTCGGCTCACATGAGCCATCTTCAGAGAGGTTTGCTATTTTTGGTAACTGTTGCCGTTGCTTAGCGGAGTTTTATGTTCACACAAGATAAAATCGTCGCTGATGGTGGATGTTTTTCTGTTAACGTCCCTGTAACCTCATGTGAGCCGAAAACTTAGAACCAATTTAATAAAAAATTATCCAAATGTTGGGGAATTTTTGTCTTTATTTTCAACTGAAATTAAAGCCAAAATACGATGTTTAGAACGGCTCATGATTAAACATAATAGACATTCATTGTCTCTTATATTTAACAGCATATGTTTAGAAAATTATTTGCTGCCTCGAAAGATTAAATATATATATGTATATGCGTGTGTGTGTGTGTGTCTACGTCTGTGTATGTGTGCGTGCGTCTGTCTGTGTGTGCACGCGCGCGTAAAAAGGCAATACTTGATTGTGATTGTGACAAAAAGACATTCCCCCGGTCATCACGCCAAACACTTGCGGAAATTTAATTAATCACAAATACATTTGCGTCTTGTTGTGATGAACCTACTTGAACGACAACACAATCTCATCATTATCGTATTCTGACTTCCGTTTCCGCTTACATTTCTAGTGGGTCCCTTTGTCGTTTTGTCGTTCATAGCTTGAGTCGTCATGGATTCCCAGCACAAAAGCACATTTTCTACCCGTATAAGTATGGATGTGCCAAAAAAATTGCAAAGTCGTATTACTTTCTCTCTCTCTCTCTCTCCCACTAACACACACACACACACACACACACACACACACACACACACACACACACACACACACACACACACACATTCTCCAGTTTCTGAAAGGATTTTTCTGTTGCTGAGGTGATGTGTTATCCCCCGTGGGGATCTTCATATCGAAATGGTCATTCAACATCATTGAATTAATCCTTTTTTAATTTATATTTGCTCTGTAATATTTTATTACATGGCGCTCTCTTCCTGTATCATTTTTTAATATTAAAATAATTTTTTTTATATTAATTAAGATCGGGTTTTTGGAATTTATCTTCCGCTTGGATTAAAGTATCTGAATTAAAATATATATATATATATATATATATATATATCACACACTGAAACATCTGCCTTCTTCTACCGAGCGCCCATAGCTCAGAGGTGGGATCGCCGACTGATGACAATTCCGTCGGGTTACAGTCCTGGCTAAAAGCAATCTGATGTCTATCGTACTGATGAGCTGGGATACATTGAAACAGATCTCTCTGCGGATGACTATATATATATATATATATATATATATATATAGTCATATATATATATATATATATATATATATATATATATATATATATATATATATATTTGATATTTCAGAACGTCCTCAGCCTTTCATCAGAAACAAAATTTTTGTTCCTGATGAAAGACCGAGGACGGTTCATCAGAAACAAGGACGGTCTGAAATATCAAATATAATAACAGAAATAAATAAATACTGTCAAAAAAATACATTTTTAAACTTTGAACTTTTTAGTAGTTTTTCCTATACATATTAAGACAGTATACGTGGATCATCACTATGTTATATATATATATAATTGTCAGCAACTCGTTTTCGAGCAAGTTTTCCGTTACTAGGTCGACAAACCAATCAATCTCTTTTGCAGACGCATGTCCAGGCAGACTTGTATAATTTACTATGAATATAAAGTGCGGGCGGGCAGACCATAATTAAAGGCTTTCTTTAAAAAGCGCATCATCTAGCGTGAACAACGCCAGTAAGCTCCCAGTATAGGTCACGTTGTGACTACGTGCTACCTGGTTTCACTCAAAAATTTGGGTTACCTCATGGTATGTTTTTCCATCACTTTACAAAAGTGCCGCACTTCTGAACCACTTCTATTGACCGATTACATCAAGTCAACTTTCTGGGAAATTAACCATGCGAGAATTTAAACCCGAGTCTTAAGGTGATCGGAAAATGTTCTAACGTCGTTTTCTCGAAATTCATCTTACATACGTTCCAATCAATTACAATATCCAATCAATTACAATATATATATATTTTAATTCAGATACTACAATCCAAGGGAAAAAAGCAGGAAGGTAAATACCAAAAACCCAATCCTAATTAATATTAAAAATTTTATTTTAATATTAAAAAATGATACAGGAAGAGAGCTCCATGTAATAAAATATTACAGAGCAAATATATCAAAAAAGGATTAATTCAAAGATGTTGAATGGCCATTTCGATATGAAGATCACCACGGGGGATGACACATCATCTCAGCAACAGAAAAATTCTTTCAGAAACTCTGAGGATTTTTCTGTTGCTGAGGTGATGTGTTATCCCCCGTGGGGATCTTCATATCGAAATGGCCATTCAACATCTTTGAATTAATCCTTTTTTAATATATATATATATATATATATTAATTTGGATCTTGATGAGGGTCGTATATATATATGTGTGTGTGTATGTGCGTGTGTGTGTGATATATCAATTTATCTGTTTTATATGTACATAGGTACCTTCACTAACTATCGATACATATCCATAGTAATCTTTGGTGGACCGGTGACACAAAAAACAAGATTTTGATCAAAGTTTAAAATATGTTAGAAAGTGTGCATTTTCCAAACACGGTAAGCACGTGTTTAACATATATATATATATATATATATATATATATATATATATATTTCAAAACTCGACCCCCATAAAGCGAGTAGAGACGATGGAATCCCGGTGATAGTCCTTAAGAGGTGTGCTCCTGAACTTTCCCCTGTCCTCTCTAAACTGTTTAACTACTGCCTTTCTGCTTCCTGCTTTCCTGCATGCTGGAAGTTCTCTTCAGTCGTTCCTGTATTTAAGAATTGTGGTGACCCATCGGACGCATCCAACTATTGCCCTATCAGTCTTCTACCGATATTCGGGAAAGTATTCGAGGCCATAATCAATGCTGAAATAGTTCAACATCTCACTGCCCACAAACTTTTCTCTGACAGGCAATATGGCTTCCGCTTTGCCAGGTCCACGGCCGACTTGCTAACAACCGTAACGGAGTACGTGCTCCAGACCCTTGATGAGTCTGACGAGGCTCGCGCGGTTGCTCTGGATATCTCCAAGGCTTTCGACACGGTTTGGCACTCTGGGCTTCTATGCAAGCTACAGGGTTACGGTATTACCGGCCGCCTGCTTGACCTAATCCAATCTTTTTCAAATAACAGCAAAATGAAGGTCATTTTGAATGGGCGTGCCTCTTCATCCTACATCACGAACGCTGGTGTCTCACAGGGCTCTATCCTGGGCCCGACGCTCTTTCTTAATTTCATCAACGACCTCCCAGATGAGATCAAGTCCCAAGTAGGCATCTACGCAGATGACACTACAATATACTCCCGCACCAGTAAGAAACCTGTCGTGGCGGACAGACATAATCTCGCTGCTGACCTTGAACGGGATTTACACTCTGTGGGGAACTGGGGAAAGAAGTGGCTTGTCAACTTCAATTCGTCTTAGACCAAGCAGTTGTCTGTCAATCATTACAGGCAACATCTCCTGCCTCCCATAAGCATGGACCAAGCGATTCTCCCTGAGAGCAATACACTACGCCTCTTCGGCCTTACCTTCTCCTCAGACCTCAAATGGAACCACTATATTGAATCCATAGCAAAATCTACTGCTAAGAAGATTGGGTCATTATGTCGATCCAGGATGCTTTTTCCGCCTGAATCCATCCTGCATATATACAAGTCAACCATCCGTCCGTGCATGGAGTACTGCTGCCATTTATGGTCAGGTGCCCCTGCCGTTCTCCTAAGTGTTCTTGACAGGCTCCAAAGGAGAGTCTGTAATATGATAGGTACTGATCTGGCGGCTCGATTGCAGCCACTTCACCACCGTCGTAATGTGCCCTCCCTTTGTCTGTTCTATAAATACTTTCATGGCTTCTGCTCGGACGAACTTAAGTCCCTGGTGCCTCCTCAACAGGTGTTTACTCGTGCAACCAGATTGGCAGCTAGGTCCCACCCATTCACAGTAAGGTTAGCCAAATGCAGACGACAATTCTGCTCCTGCAGCTTCTTCTCTCGCACTTCCCGCCTGTGGAACTCGCTCCCATATTCTTGCTTTCCTGACGGCTACAACCTCCAGAAATTTAAATGCAAAGTTAATACTCATCTACTAACCACTGGATTCTAGCTCTCTCCTCACCCCCGTATATCCTTCCCTTTCTCGCCACCTATGTATCTGTCATCGCACCTGCTTTCTATTGTTCCTTTGTAACTAGTTTGTACACCTCACTCTTTTCTAATTAATCTTTTTACATTTATGTAGACCCCTGCACATCAGTGGCGTTTCTGCCTTGCTCGGGGTGAAATAATTAAAAAAAACTATACACATATATATATATATATATATATATATATATAAATCAATTATGCAACCGCAACTTCTACTCCAATAGTTTCTTTTCTCGCACTTCCCGACTGTGGAATTCTCTTCCACATGACTGCTTCCCCGACAGCTACAGTCTCCAGAAGTTTAAATGTATGGTCAATAGACACCTCCTAACAAACTAACTTCCATTCTTTCAAACATTCTTCCCACCCACCCAACTATCTATCACCCACTTCTGACATTTCCTATATCTAACCACTCTTCCTATTTATCTCCCCCTATGTAGCCCCAAGCGCAATAGTGGCAGTGGAATGCCTTGCTTGGGATGAAATTATTAAAAAATATATATGTATGCATATATATATATATATATATATATATAAATCAATTATATATATATATATATACATATATATATACTATATATATATATACTATATATAAATATATATTATATATGTAAATCAATTATATATAAATATATATATTATATATATAAATCAATTATATATATATGTATTATATATATATAATCAATTTTATATATGTTATATATCTAAAAAATAGTATATATATGTATTTTATATATAAATCAATTATATATATATATTTTAGATATAAATCAATTATATATATATTTTTTATATATAAATCATTTTTATATGTATTTAATTGATTTATATATATATATATTATATATAAATCATTTTATATATATATATTTTATATATAAATCATTTATATATATATATAATTGATTTACATATATATATGTTATATGTAAATCATTTATATATATATATATTATATATATATATGATTTATATGCATATATATTATATATATGATCTATATATATATATTATATACAAATCATTTACATATATATATATGATTTATATATATATATATTATATATAAATCATTTATATATTATATAATTGATTTATATATATATATATATATATTTATATAAATAAATCATTTATATATATATATACATAAGTGATTTATATATATATATATATATTATATAAATCATTTATATATATATAATTGATTTATATATATAGATTTTTATATATAAATCATTTATATATTTATATATAATTGATTTATATATATATACATATATATATATATATTTATATATAAATCATTTATATATATATAAATTGATTTATATATATATATATATATATATATATATATATAAATCATTTCTATATATAATCGATATATATATATATATATATATATATATATATATATTTGACAACACAAATATCATGTAATCATACGCATACAAAAAGGGCGAAAACAATGGTTACATTATTAATAAAAAATAAAAACCCAGTACTCAAATAATATTAATTATGAACACGCTAACAACGTGCTTAGCGCGTTCGGAACATAAAACTTACAGACTTTCTAACATATTTTAAATTTTGATAAAAAAATCATGTTTTTTTCGTCAGCGGTGCACCAAAAGTTAAATATCAATAATTTGTGGATGTTCCTACACTATCGGCCATAATTATTAGGCCCCCTCAGTGCATTAAAAAATGATTCATTTCATCCTATTTTTTAATATTTATTGCCAAGTAAAGTATTGTAAATGAAAACATAATGGTTCTTTTTTTAATACTGCACAATCCCAAGTCTATTGAACAGGTGAAGCGGCTCATCCCTTGTTTCCTGTTTAGGATGCGGTTTCCGGTTTGCTATTTTCCAATCTTTTCACTCTTTTAATTTTTTTAAATTTTTTCAATTGAAGTAGATAGACTAAACTATCGCCCGGTTCACACTCTACCCACGTCTATTTAACAGGTGAAGAGGCTCATCCCTTGTTTCCTGGTTCTGGTTAGGATGTGGTTTCCGGCTTTCTCGTTTCCAATCTTTTTACTTTTACGTAGCCCCCTGCGCATCAGTGGCGTTATCGCCTTGCTTGAGGTGATATGATTAAAAAAATAAAAAATAAAAAAAATAACATGTGCATCAAATGAACTGTTCTGGTGTCCAGTTTTTGTGCTCTTTTCCCCATGCTAGTCTCTTCTTCTTATTGGCTGGCTGAAGCAAAGGCTTCCTGGCAAAGTAATAATAACAAAAGAACCATTCTATTTTCATTTAGAATTATCCACTCGGCAATAAATACTTAATATTTTATGAAATACATCATTTTTTTTTACTGGGGTGGCCTAATAATTATGTCCGTTAATGTATGTACATATAAAATAAATAAATATATATATATATTTATACACACGCACACATACACACACATATGTGTGTATGCGTATATGCGACACTCATCAATGTCCAAATTAAAAATGCAGAATATTACAATAGAATCTTATAAGAATGAAGTAGAAAAGACTCTCCTCCTTACATCAGGATTATAAGAAAGCAGTCACAGAATATGAGAATTCTGGAATCGGTATATAAAGCAAACTACAGATTCAACACAATGAACAAGATAATTTTGAGAACGACTTAACCAACATAAACAGACACGTAAAATTCCATATCAAGTTGAAAAATGTACAAAAGAAAAATAAAAGAGGACATAAAAAAGCAAAAACAAAAAATCACCTAACGTTTTCATTCCCGACGATAAAACGAGAACCATGTAGAAGTTAAAACCCCAGAAATACATGTTATTCAAGGAAATGTAACTGGAACTTACAGAAAACACACCTCAAGCAATAGAACACAAAACTAAACGCGAAGTCAAAGAAATCAAAGCTCTACCACATTGGAAACTATTAAATTAGACAAAATGTGAAGAATTTAAATATCAATAAAATTATAAGAAATTATTTCTAAACTAAGGATATTTTTAAGTCGAAATCAACAGAAAAAGAGAAGATAGACAAAAATATATGACATGATACAACCGTAACATTTTTCTTTAATCTTTTCACCCCAAGCAAGGCCGTAACGTCACTGATGCGCAGAGGGGCTACATACGAGTAAAAGATTAAATAGAAGGAGAGTAAAGAGAAAGACGAACCAGTTACAGGGGGTTTCAGAGAAAGGAGCAAAAGAAGGATGCGAATACAGGTGTGATGACAGTTGCAAAGGTAGAGAGAAAGGAAAAAATATAGAGGGTGATGTAGAAAGAACTATATCAGATATTTATAACTATACACTTACCCAGGTTTATGGGGCTCTCTCCAAGCGAAAGAATACATTCAACCAAGTTTATAAGAGACACTCTAAGCAAATGAAGTCATGCACCCACGTTTATAAAACACTATCTTAGTAAAGAATGACATTTTGAAATGTATATATTGCATACTGCTAGCAAAGGAATTAATTTAGCAAAGTTCGTAATTCTCTTGCCCAGTGTTGTGGGGTTTTCCCTTTTCATAAAGATAGACTCATCCAGTGTATACTTATACTACTGCTATAGAAGCGAGACGGGAGAATTCCGCGTTTTCTCGCGGTAATTCCTTTGACGCTGTCATCTCTTTGCCTCCGGGCGGAGAGTACTAACCCAGTCGTGGCTCCGCCGAATGGTAGAGTCACGACTGGGCAAAATTAGACAGATATTTTTGGCTGGGTTATATGGCCCGGAAAACCCACGTTAAAAAGGCCTTGTGCCACATTTTGCCCTAGTACGGGGGTGGGGTATATAAATACAGAATACCGCGTTTTCACAGAGAGTTAACCGGAGAATACAAGAGTCCAGAGAGAGATTAGCAGTTAGTACACGATAGTTCATAGTAGCTCTGGGCTCCACTCATCGAGAAGATTATTACGCAGTACCCGTTAGCTTCCGACGTGGACATACTCAATACACTACGGCTTCACCTCTAGAGACTTGTACATATACTTTTTACTAACCTGTATTCCTGGACTACTAATCTTCATTCAAGATGTACTTTGTGGTGCAGTGGATAATGGCTCTGAACGAGAAATCGGGGAGCCGAGTTCAAATTCCAGTTGAATTTCTTGCATTCACTTACGCACAAATACCCTTGGGAAAGGTATATCTGTCTCTTCCTTCCAGTTATGGGTTAAATAACAGGACAGATTGGGTTCTATAGCCTTGGCTGGCAACCAATCTACCGCAGAAAGCAATGGCAACCTACTGCGGGATAATCTTCTGCCCAGTCAGTCATGTCTCTTTCGAGAGATGATCGCCCAAGCATGTTTCGCGTATGGCACTTAACTGACTGACTGTATCCTTACGTTAATACACTTATTTTCTATCTCAATTACTGATCGTTGTTCATTTATTTGTGCGGACCCCATTTCCCGGATCCACAACACCCAGTAAAGGCTTAAATTCACTTAACTTTATAGGATTCTCTTCAAGCACAAGAATGTATTCACCCGAGATTATTAGGGTTTCTTCAAGAAAAATAATGCATACCGCAAGTTTATAAGCCCTTCCCCAACTCATGTATTCACCCTAATTTATAAGGCACTCCCCTAAAAAGATTATAAGGGTCTCTAAAAAAAGTGAAAACTATTCAACTAAGATTATAAGACAGTCTCCGAGCAAAAAATGGATTCACCTAAGTTTATAAGGCCTTCCCCAACCCATGTATTCACCCTAATTTATAAGGCACTCCCTTAAAAAGATTATAAGGGCCTCTAAAAAAAGTGAAAACTATTCAACTAAGATTATAAGACAGTCTCCGAGCAAAAAATGGATTCACCTAAGTTTATAAGGCCTTCCCCAACCCATGTATTCACCCTAATTTATAAGGCACTCCCTTAAAAAGATTATAAGGGTCTCTAAAAAAAAGTGAAAACTATTCAACTAAGATTATAAGACAGTCTCCGAGTAAAAAATGGATTCACCAATGTTTATAAGGCCAAGCAATAGCATGCCTGTCCACTAAGTCGACAATGATAGGAATAAGCATTCTAAACACATAGGATTATTAATATATATATATATATATATATATATATATATATATATATATATATATATATAATAAGGATCGTGTAGAAGCATTGTGCCCATATTACTAAGAATTTACAACACCGGAAAAACTTAAAATCAAGAACAGTGAAAATGTTAAAAAAAATTAAATTTTAAATCGGCATTTAAACGAACCAAAAAGAGGTAAACTTCATACATGTATCTTCACCAATGTATATATCGATAGTTCAGAAATCTAATCGACATCTCAACTCAACAAATGACACATTTTCAATGAAGCTAAAAGCGAACACTAAATAATACTTAAAAGTAGTGGCTGTTTTTTTCGTATTCTTACACATTCCTCTAATAGAAAAGAAAAAGAAAACAACAGAAATATAATATATATATATATATATAGGACGGAAGCTGATGATGGTTCGCCTGAAATAGGCCTACAGTTCCGATTTACCATGAAATAACGTGTCTGCCTAATTTTGAGCTCTCTCAGAGAGTTATCCTACCACTGTATGTACAGGATACTCCTTTGGATTCTTCTATATCTACATCGCAAGCTTATATATATATATATTATTATTATTATTATCTAAACATATACTATTAAATATAAGAAATAATGAATGTCTATTATGTTTAATCATGAGCCGTTCTAAACGTCGTATTCTGGCTTTAATTTCAGATGAAAATAAAGACAAAATTTCTCCAACATTTGGATAATTTTTTATTAATTTAGTTCTAAGCTTTCGGCTCACATGAGCCATCTTCAGATAGTTTATTAAGACGGTAACACAATAACATCCACCATCACCGACGATTCTATTTTGTGTTGACATAAAACTCCGCTAAACAACGGCAATAGTTACCAAAAATAACAAACGCAGTTCGCAAATTTGCAATGCGGTTCTATGACGTCACACCGCGTGATAGCGCGAAATGACAACAGAACCATGTATTCAAATGCAATGTAATGTGTTATGGCCAAAATACGACGTTTAGAACGGCTCATGATTAGACATAATAAACATTCATTGTCTTTTATATTTAACAGTATATGTTTAGAAAATTATTTGCTACCTCGATACACACACACACACATATATATATATTGTTTAATTACTTAGTTGCATAGTTGTATTAAAAAGTGTTTAATACAATTAAATTATAGAACTTTTGAATATTCTTCAGTTGTAAACGAGTTATTACGCGTCTTGAAAGAGACATGACTGACTGGGTAGAAGATTATCCCTCAGTAGGTTGCGATTACTTTCTACGGTAGACTGGTTGCCGACCAAGGCTATAGAACCCAATCTGTCCTATTATTTAACCCATAACTGGTGAGAAGAGGCGGATTAATAACTTTCCCAAGGTTATCGCGCGTAAGTGAATGCAAGGAATTAAACTGGAATTCGAACTCGGCTCCCCAATTTTTCGTTCCGAGCTGATATCCACTGCACCACAACGTACATCCCGTAAGGTTATACAGAATAAATAATCCAACAAGATTGAAAGACTTGGTGGATCTTACAAATGCTGAAGATATTACATTATACTGGTATACGGGCCTTATCGTTGTGAGAACAGCTATATAAAAAAACAACAAACACAAGTCCTTCATATATCCACCTAAATTCTAACAAACCTTCGTCCATTATAAAACATGTACCCTCATCCATAGAATATAGAATGAGTAGAAATTCTGCAAATGAAGATGTATTTAATACATACAAAAAAATTATAATCAAGCTTTAAAAAATAGTAGATATAAATGTCCTAATATTAATTATGTAAAAGAGAATATCTACACCTAACAAAAATAGAAATAGAAATATTATTTGTAACACACCTCGTTTCAACCTAACCGTTAACTGCAAATTAGATAAAAAAATTCTCGCTTTGATTGAGAAACATTTTCCGAACAATAATCCAATAAACAAGATTTTCATTAAAAATTCACTAAAATTAAGTCAAAGTTGTACTGATAATCTAGAAAATATTAAATAAATCTTTTTCAATAAATGAAAATGAACAATTCCAAAACTTAAATCAGTAATTTAGACAATGAAATATGTCATAGTAAAAACCCTACGGAGTATTCATTAGACAATAAATGCCTTAGGAGTCTATTATTTGTCAATGTACTATTTCTTCTACTGAGAATCCTGTTAATAAAAAGCATATATTGGTAGCATTAAAAACTCTTTTAGACTAAGATTTTTACCAGCATATTTCTTCCTTTAATAACAACTAGCATAATAGCCCGGCGTTGCCTGTGCAACTCATAACATTTTAATTTCTTCAGCGGATGCAACAAATACGTTTAAATTCGCTGCAGACACGTTAAATATAATCTCTATATATCAAAGGCAATCTGTGAGTCTGTGTGTGACTGTTCCCTATGCACCTTCGCATTTTTTAATATTTCTTTTGTTTCAAAATTACGGAGAAAAATAGTCCATTTTTTGTTGACCAAATTAATTTTTAAAACGTCGAAATAAAAAATTAAATATAAAGGCCCATTTTTTTTTAATAAAAAAATATTTTAGTCGCGTTTGTACACGTGTGATTTGATTTCTGTGACGTAATCTAGCAACCATCTTAGATCTTAGATATTTTACGGAGCAAATGTAAACAATCTGCACCATTGGCCAAAAAATGTGAAAGGGAAAATTGCTGAACTTAAACTCAAAAAGTATGTGTCGACCTGGCTTTTTCTGTTCAAATTGTCGGTTGTTTATAACCAAGTTTCGTTAATCTTCGTTAATTTTCGTAATCTATCTATCTATCTATCTATCTATCTATCTATCTATCTATCTATCTATCTATCTATCTATATATATTAGCATGATATATAATTAATATAATATATAATTATATAATATTAATATATATATATATATTGTAATAGTTGTTACAATGGTTTATAAATTCATAGTATCACTACACAAAAATTTTCGCGTTTCGAAGCTACCTCTAGATGCTTCTCATCGGGTGACGAAGTTAAAATGAAAATTAAATGGTGAAAACGGTTTATTTGTGGTGATATGATGTTTAAGTGAAACTGGGTTGGGAGCTTATTTTGATTCTGTCGGTTGTATTATAGTCTTAGAGAGATGGGTTAGGAGAGGTGGCTTAGTTAAAGACAGGTTTCTTATTTATCTTGTCTGGATGTGGTGGAAGTGGCGTCGTTGTTAATCAGAACGATGTAAATATATGTGGTGTCGGAATTTTAGAATGGTTTAGTCGTTCGTTCATGGTTTTTGAGGTTCTGCTATTTGGTTTGGAGAAGGGTATGGGGTAATTTAGTTTTGGGCAGGTCGCTTTTTCGTTTAGTTTAGGCTGTTTTATATTGGGATATATGTTTTTTTTTGTTTTTTTTTTGCAGTGTCGGTAGTTTTCTTTTATTATTTTACTACCATTCACAGGTAGATTGAATTATCGTTGGTGTGGTGTGTGATTTATTTTCCATTTATTTCTACGTTTTTGTTCTATTTATTTATTTTGTAACAACTATTATACAATATAACGCTTTACGTTTGTATCGAGCACTCTTTATAAAAGTAAATGCATGAACAGCAGGCTAAAAAACCTACGAGTTCCACAACTTTGTTACAATATATATATATATATATATATATATATATTAGCCTGATTTTATGTCTATCTATTCTTATCTCTCTAGCTGTTCTTGTCCGTTTACAATCTTCTGATGTATATGCTAATCTGTTCATATCTATCTGATTCTCTATGTTAGCATATTTCAGTCTATCTTAACCTGTTTATATATACTTTTTAACAAAACGTAAACAAGGTTCTAGAGAAATGAAAATTCTTTAGATTTCCAAAATATATTTTTTAAATATCACTTTTTTTATATTTTATTTATAAAGAGCTTACTTTCCCTTACGCGTAATCTGTTATATAAAATACGAAGTCGTTGTTATTTACAGGGCATAAAATGGCTTCATCTGCAGAAGAAAACAACTTAATTAGAACACCCATCAAGAAAAAATTGTTTACTTTAAGAAGACCAGAAAGACAAATTCAGATGAATAACATAAAACATTCAAGTTTTAATTTGTTTTATAAAGCTGACGATGCAAATTCGATTTCTCTATTAACCAAAAAATGTTAAGATGGCCATGTTTGGCACTTACTGCTAAAAAAGCTTCAAGTAATATAAGCATACGCACAAGGGTAGACAACCAAGTTACGAAAAACGGCTGAAAATTTCATAGACTTACCAAGATATAAATGTAAGTAGACGCACCAGTGAGTAGACTAACAGACAAGCAAATCTGCCAAAACACAACAGCGGCTCGACTAATTGTTGTATTCTTTATAGTAGACCTTTATATATATATATATATATATATATAATTTTCAGTTTTTCAACAGACAATAGCAAAAAAAATTGTCATTTTTCACACTGATATCTATCTATCTATCTATCTATCTAGTATAAAAATAAGAAAGATTTTTACTTGATCCTGAAGAAAAATCGATAATTTTTGACTCACCTCGATAAATATCGTTAAATTTAAATATTTTTTCTACAAAAATTTTAGTTTTTTTTTGTTTTTATCGTGTCACGCCAATGCAAGGTGGTACCGCCACTGATGCGTTGTTGGCTACATAAAAGTAAAAGTTTAGACATGAGAAGAGTGAAGAGAAAGTCGAACCACTTAGAGGGGATGTCAGAGAAAGGGCAAAAAAAGGGATGGGAACACAGGTCCGAAGACAGTTGCGAAGGTGGAGAGAAAGAAAAAGAACAAGATGCAGAAAGGACTGGAGTCAAGTGGATAAGAGATGGGTATTGACATTGCATTTAAATTCCTGGAAGTTGTAGCCTTCAGGAAAGTAAGTATATGAAAGGGAATTCCACAGGCGGAAAGTGCGAGAAAAAAAGCTGATGGAGTAGAATTGTTGGCTGTATTTGGTTGATCTAACTGTAAATGGGCGAGACCTTGTTGCCAGTCTGGTTGCACAAATAAATTCTTGTGGCGGAGGCACAAGTGACTTAATTTCGTCGGAGCAGGTATCATGAAAATATATGTAGAAGAGACATAAGGAAGCCACATCCCGCCGGTGAGAAAGTGGCTGGAGGCGAGCTGCCAAGTCGAGTCCTGTCACATTACAGATTCTCTTTTGGAGCCTGTCGAGAACTCTGAGATGAACAGCAGGGGCGCCTGACCATATATGACAGCAGCATTCTATGCACGGATGGATGGTTGATTTGTATGTGTGCAAGACGTATTCCGTCAGAAAAATCTTCTTGGCTGGATACAGTGACCCAACCTTCATAGCGGTGGATATATTCTACTAAACTATTGAGCACTTCATTACCAAATTTCTTTTCACCTCTACATACATTAGATTAGATAATTTAAAGTATATAAAGCGGTGTAGAAAACAACTAGTTGCAAACCAGTTGATCTACCGAGTAATACAATACATGCAAAATATTCTACCGAAAAAAAAGTCCTATTTCTTTTTTTATTTATATTACTAGTCTTTTTGAGAAAGGACACAGGCATTTCGAAAATTCCGATAATGAAAATCTTTCTCTTCGTTGTTTCGATTTGGTTAAAAGGCCTACTAATATACAATAAATATAATTAGACTTACTTCATTTTATCTCGAGAAATTCTTTCAGCGGCTTATTATATGTATCGTCGTCATCTTGCGGCCTTGGTCGAGATAGAACTCACTAAACCCCTCCAGTATTCCCTGTGCATTTGGAACCCTGGCACAGTTTGCAGCGATAATTTATAATCTTGTCAAATCGCTGAATACTTGATGCTTCGCCAGGGCTACCAAGGGTATTTTTTATTGTAACATCAACACTAGATGGGTTGCCTCCAGGCCCCCTCCTATTATTTAACCCATAACTGGAGGGAAGTGACGGATTAATACCTTTCCCAAGGGTACCAGTGCTGAAGTGAATGTAGGGTACTCGACTGGAATTCGTACTCTGTTCACCGATTTCTCTTTGCAAGCCGATATCCACTGCACCACAACGCACATCCATCACTGTTATATATATAAAACTACTACACAGAATATGTATATATTGTGCAGTAGTTTTACATATATAATAATCCGGTGAAAGAATTTTTCGAGATAAAATATAATGTCTAATTATATTTATTGTATATTAGAAGGCCTTTATATATATATATATATATATATATATATATATATATATATATGTGTGTGTGTGTGTGTGTGTGTGTGTATATATATATATATATATATATTATGGATTCTCACGTCGATTCGACGTATGAGCGTCTAACTCAGACTACCACACAAAGAACTGTTTAAAGAGGTGAAGGCTTGTGTAGCACTATCCACATTTCTTGGATCTGCTGATAACAAACAATCAGTGCAGAAGTCTGCCACAGATTGCATGAATAACAGACCTCAGTGATTTAACCCATAACTGGAGGGAAGGGACGGATTAATACCTTTCCCAAGGGTACCAGTGCGTAAGTGAATGCAAAGTGTTCAACAGGAATTGGAACTCGGCTCACCGATTTCCCACTCCGAGCCGACATCTACTGCACAACAACGCACATTCGTCAATAACTCTTACAGCACCCAATGTTCCCAAGCGGTCACCCATCTAAGTACTGACCAGGCTCAACGTTGCTTAACTTCGGTCATCGAGCGAGAACCGGTGTATTTACCGTGATATATATATATATATATATATATATATATATATATTGTGCAGTAGTTTTACCAATAAAAGCATTTCGTCAATCAGGATCTTTTTTACCGTAAAGTTCTCGATTTCGGAGTGGAAACAGAGCGTTGGGTGTCCGCTTCTGAACCCCACAATTCCCTCCTCTGACTTTTCGATCCAAGATTACCTTCTTCTCTTTAGGAAAGAATTCAGCATTTATATGCATAGCCTGGGAGTGTATGTCAGAAAATTTCTCCCTCTGGCTAGGGAGGTTCCTTTTGAATCACCTACATGTACATCCATCTCGCTCTACTAAACTCAGTTTGCTATCATTTTTTTTCTATCTCTCCTCTTCCTTTTCCGACTGTTCCTTGCTGGACATTATATCTGACAATATAGATAAGGCTATTGCCTCTCATCCATTCGCCATCATATTTGTGTTCGGTGATTTAATGCCCACCATACCAATTGACTGGAAAACAATGTTACTGATCTTGCTACCATCCACACCATGAACTTTGCAATCACCCAATCTCTCACGCATGTGTTGAACTTCCCCAGACGTTTCCCAAGTATGCGTGAAGGACGGGTTTCCCTGCTAGATCTGTTCTGCACTTCTATCCCTGACTCCTGCCATGCCATACAGTGTTGCCCTCTTGGCAACACTGATCACGCTGTGGTTTCTGTTAATATATTTCTCTACTCCCCTTTTCCCCAGGAACCTCAGACCAGCAGATTCTCTTACTGCTATCAAAGGCCGGACTGGGAGGAACTACGAGATTTTCTATGCGACGTCCCTTGGAAGAAAGTGTTTAGTCTCTTCGTTGAAGACTGCGCTTCTGAGGTCTATTCATGGGCAAAAATCTGACTTCGATGCTTTCATCGCAGCCAGGAAATTCCACCTTAAACCCCATTCGCCTCCTCCCCTTCATGCTTGGCCGGCATAGTTCACAGGAATCCCTACTTCCGTCTATATCGGAGCCACGCGTCTGACCATAATAAGCGCCAATTTACCTCTGTTCGTAATGAGTGTAAGAGGATCTTCAATACCGCAAAGATGTTGTTTGTTGACAAAATGAAGCAGAATATAGCAGCGCGCAAATTCGGCTCCAAAGACTACAGGTGGCTCTGCAAAAGTGTGCTAAACTGCAGAAAGCACACCATCCCTCCTTTAATCAATAAATATAAGGTCCTCGCCGCTACAGCGGACAAGGCTGGTTGCTTTACTCGCAGATTCTTCTCAAACTCCTCACTTAATTTTTTTAGAATATCTGCACCCTACTTCTCACATAGAACTGAGGCTCAACTGAGCGATCTTTACATTACTCCCACGCTGGTCTTTAAAATAATTAAAAAACTGACCCCTATAGGGCGAGCGGATGTGACGGAATCCCAGCCATCGTCTTGAAGAAATGTGCCCCTGAACTCTCTGTCGTCTCCAAACTCTACAACTACTGTCTCTCTGCTTCTTCCTTTCCCGTTTACTGGAAGTCCTTATCTGTGTTTTTTTAATAACTCGGGAGAACCCTCAAATCCCTCCAAATTTCGCACTTCCCACGTCGAATCTCCTTCCGTATTCTTGTTTCCCTGAAAGCTACAATCTCCAAGAGTTTAAATGCAACGTCAACTGCCATTTCTTATCTCTTGACTCCCATCTGTCTTCTCACTTTATATTTTTTTCTCACGCAGCTCTTTTTACCCTAATGTACCCGTTCTTCTCTTACCCATTCTCCGACGCCTACTGTCACCTGTTCTCCTCTCTCTACGCTCTCCTATTATGAAACCCCATGCGCACCAGTGGCAGTACTGCCTTGCTTGGGGTGAGACGATTATAAAAAAAATGATTCCGATAGACTTGTTGAAGTGAGTCCTGGTAGGGTATGCCTTAAATATATTTTTTTTAATTACTCACAAGTAGAACTTACACATTACGAAGAGTTTTCTTTCCGTAAAATGTGTTTGATTTGATTTGATTTGATTTTTTAATTTTTTTAGTTTTCTGTTTGTGGACAATGTTATAAAGCTTTAGGCCTCTAATTGGAACCTAGAAGGAAGTGAACATGCAAGAGAAATCCAAGGAAATAATAATAATAATAATAATAATAATAATAATAATAATAATATGACATCAGGCGAATGGATGCTAGAACAAGAAAGCTTCTTTCTAAGCATAAGATGCATCATCCAAAGGCTGATGTAGATCGTCTATACATACCCCGTAAAGAAGGTGGAAGAGGTCTTATTCAGCTGGAATTGTCATACAAGACAACAACTATTGGCTTACTAACATACATAGAAACAACAAAGGATTGGATGTTACAATTAGTAAGGCAACATGAAGAAAGAAAGAACAAATATTCAATAATAAAAGAAGGCACTAAATACAAACAAGATTTACAGTTAGTAGATTCTCTAGAAATGCAAAACAGAAGCCAAGAACCAACTATTGCCGCAAAAAATATGAAAATGAAAGCCAAAGATAAAGCTCTTGAACAGATGAAACAGCGCTGGCAAGACAAACCTCTGCATGGCCAATATCCAGAACGTGCCAATAAATCTAATGTTGACAAAGTTAATACTCATCGATGGTTACGTGCATCTGGATTAAAGTCCGAAACTGAAGGCTTTATTCTTGCAGCACAAGACCAAAGTCTTCTCACGAGAAACTTTCAGGCAAATATTATGCATAATAATATGGATCCAAAATGCATGTTTTGTGATAAACACCAAGAAACAATAGACCACCTAATCTCAGGCTGTTCTGTGCTTGCCCCAAATGAATATAAAAATCGCCACGATAGAGTTGGGCAATATTTATATTGGGCAATATGCAAACATTATGGAAAAGCTGTAGGCAAACACTGGTATGAACATCACCCAGCACCGGTTACAGAAATAGAAGATGTAACCATTCTATGGGATTACACCATCTACACAGACAGAAAAATTGAAGCACACAGGCCAGACATTATTGTTAAAAACCAGAAGGAGAAAACTTGTCTATTAATTGATATGGCTTGTCCAGCGGATTGTAACATAGCAATCAGGGAATTTGAAAAACTGTCAAAATATAAAGACCTGGAAATTGGAATAGGAAAAATGTGGAAATTGAAAACATGAGTTGTGCCAGTGATAGTAGGTGCACTTGGAATGATAAAAAATGGAACAAAACAACACATTGAAAGAATCCCTGGAAACCCCAGCTTAAGAGATATACAAAAAATTGTCTTATAAAGTACAGCCCACACACTAAGGAAAACTTTATCTATGTAATGCTGGAAATGATAGGGAAGATAGAAAAACATGAAATGGAGCCATAACAACACGCCACTACCTGCCTTAGGTCTCCCCGCAGACTTGGTTGGTAGTGAGACCAAAGCAGAAATCGAAATATGATGAGAAATGACAAAATAATACTAACTAAGTCAAATACAAAATATTACAATGGAGGAACGAGAACAGCTCCCAAAATTACAACAAAAATGCATAACCTCCGAACTATTAAACTCTACAATGCAGCACTCAAATTAATCTTGGATAAAGACACTCATACAAATCTCAATGAAGCAATATATGCATCAGCAATAGCAGCAACAAAAAAGTTGAACATCAAAATAAAAACAAGGCAGTCTCGCAGACATGAAGATCCACCTTGGAAAAGAAAAATAGAAAAATAAATCGAACAACTTAGAAGTGAACTATCAGTACTGCATGAACTGAGTAGAGTAATAAATGTAAGAACTAGGAAAATCAGAAGAGTCGAAAGAAAATACAACATTAGAAATGAAAATGAAGTCTTATCAAATAAAGAAAAAATAAAGCAAAAAATACAACTGAAGGCTCAAAGAATAAGACGCTATGAGAAAAGAGCAAGATTTTACAGACAAAACAAGATTTTTCAAACTGATACAAAGAGATTTTACAGGGAAATAGGTAAAAAAAGAATTGAAGTGACAGTCCCCCCGCCAGAATGGAAAAAGTTACACAGTTCTGGGAAAAGATATGGGCTTGCCCTAAAGAACATAGTAAGGAAGTACATTGGATTGCACAAGAGATAGAACGAATGAAAAATAAACCAGAACAGACATGGGCTGGAATTACAGAAGAGGATGTTAAATTTGTACTAAAAAAAGCACACAATTGGAAATTCCCAGGTATAGATAAAATTCCTAACTTTTGGCTATATTATTTAAATACAGCACATAAAAAACTAGCCAAAGAACTTCAAGAAATGGTTGACGATCCCAGTAAAATTCCTGCATGGATGACCAAAGGAATTACATTTCTTCTACCCAAGAATGGTGACACAAACAAGCCGAAAAACTACAGACCAATTACATGTCTTCCGATAACATATAAACTCTTAACATCTATTTTAACAAAACAGACATATTTATTCTTAGAAATAAATGACATGATACCGCTTGAACAAAAAGGGTGCAAACGTGGCTGTTATGGTTTTAAAGACCAATTGCTAATTAACAAAATGATCCTAGAAAACTGCTACAGAACAAAGAAAAATCTTAGTACTGCCTGGATAGACTACCGAAAGGCATTCGATAGTGTGCGACATGACTGGATTTTAAAGACTTTAAATATATACAAGATATCGCCCGTCATCATCAATTTCATCAAACAGTGCATGTCTATATGGAAAACAACCCTTTACCTCAATCATATAAATGGAACCTATAAGTCTGATGAAATAAACATCAAAAGAGGTATATTTCAAGGTGATTCTTTATCTCCCTTACTATTCTGCATATCATTAATAGCACTAACCAGTCAACTTAATAAAACAGAATGTGGTTATAAAATAGGCCAAAAGAAAATAAGCCATCTATTTTACATGGATGACTTAAAGTTATATGCTAAGAATGATAATGAGCTGGAAGGTCTTCTGCAAACTGTACAATGCTTCAGCGAAGACATTGGAATGAAATTCAATTTGAATAAATGTGCTCAAGCTACAGTTTTACGTGGATCAATACAAGAAACATTCTCAATTAGCTTGGACCCTGCTGTAACAATAAAATAATTGAAACCAGAAGAAGCTTATAAATACCTAGGTGTAAATGAGAGTGAAAACATTCACCATAAAAAAATGAAAGAAATAGTGCGTAAAGAGTACTATAGAAGGCTACGAATGATATTAAAAACTGAATTGAATTCTCAGAACAGAGTTATGGCCATTAATAGCCTTGCAATCCCAGTTGTCCAATATAGCTTCAACATCTTAAACTGGACTCTAAACGATATCAGGCGAATGGATTCTAAAACAAGAAAGCTTCATTCTAAGCATAAGATGCATCATCTAAAGGCTGATGTAGACCGTCTATACATACCCCGTAAAGAAGGTGGAAGAGGTCTTATTCAGCTGGAATTGTCATACAAGACAACAACTATTGGCTTACTAACATACATAGAAACAACAAAGGATTGGATGATACAATTAGTAAGGCAACATGAAGAAAGAAAGAACAAATATTCAATAATAAAAGAAGGCAGTAAATACAAACAAGATTTACAGTTAGTAGATTCTGTAGAAAAGCAAAACAGAAGCCAAGAACCAACTATTGCCGCAAAAAATATGAAAATGAAAGCCAAAGATAAAGCTCTTGAACAGATGAAACAGCGCTGGCAAGACAAACCTCTGCATGGCCAATATCCAGTACGTGCCAATAAATCCAATGTTGATAAAGTTAATACTCATCGATGGTTACGTGCATCTGGATTAAAGTCTGAAACTGAAGGCTTTATTCTGGCAGCACAAGACCAAAGTCTTTTCACTAGAAACTTTCAGGCAAATATTATGCATAATAATATGGATCCAAAATGCAGGTTTTGTGATAAACACCAAGAAACAATAGACTACCTAATCTCAGGCTGTTCTGTGCTTGCCCCAAATGAATATAGAAATCGCCACGATAGAGTTGGGCAATATTTACATTGGGCAATGTGCAAACATTATGGAAAAGCTGTAAACAAACACTGGTATGAACATCACCCAGCACCGGTTACAGAAATAGAAGATGTAACCATTCTATGGGATTACACCATCTACACAGACAGAAAAATTGAAGCACACAGGCCAGACATTATTGTTAAAAACCAGAAGGAGAAAACTTGTCTATTAATTGATATGGCTTGTCCAGCGGATTGTAACATAGCAATCAGGGAATTTGAAAAACTGTCAAAATATAAAGACCTGGAAATGGAAATAGAAAAAATGTGGAAATTGAAAACAAGAGTTGTGCCAGTGATAGTAGGTGCACTTGGAATGATAAAAAATGGAACAAAACAACACATTGAAAGAATCCCTGGAAACCCCAGCTTAAGAGATATACAAAAAATTGTCTTATTAAGTACAGCCCACACACTAAGGAAAACTTTATCTATGTAATGCTAGGGATGATAGGGAAGATAGAAAAACATGAAATGGAGTCATAATAACACGCCACGACCTGCCTTAGGTCGCCCCGTAGACTTGGTTGGTCGTGAGACCAAAGCAGAAATCGAAATATGATGAAAAATGGCATAATAATAATAATAATAATAATAATAATAATAATAAGAAGAAGAAGAAGAAGAAGAAGAAGAAGAAGAAAGATTTATTCTTGCAGCGCAAGACTAAAGTTTTTTCACTCAGAACTTTCAGGCAAATATCATACATAAAAATGTGTATCCAAAAATGTGTGACAAATATCAGAAATTCATCGAGCATTTAATCTCATGATGTTTTGTACTTGTGCCAAATGAATATAAACATCGTCACGAAAGGGTGGAGCAATATTTCCACTGGACAATGTGCAAACATTTTGGGGAAAATGTTCACAAACTGCCTTAAGTCTTTCCACAGATTTGGTAGGTAGTGTGGCTATAGCAAGAATCAAAAGAAGATGATCATAATGATGATGATGATGAACATGATTTAAACTCTTGAATGGCACAGAACGCAACAAGGACAAACTAATGAACATTGTGCAAATGAAACGTGTCTTGAAAAGGGGAATAATTAAAATACATTCAAACGGAATTGAAAGGGAACACGAGGTTGAAAGAAGAAAGAAAATCTATTTGATGGAAAATTTAAAAATGCAATAGAAGGAAGACATTGCCACATGATTTAAAATGTGATGAAACTATCTCAGTCATTGTGAAAGAGAGTCCAAGGTTAACTCAGAATGGTGGGGACATGATCAAGTTAGAATCATTCATTGAATGTTATTCGACAAGCTTTCAGTGGAAAAAGAAATGATACAGCCATAAACGTGAGAATGTCTCTGAATAAACTTTTAAGAAAATTGATTGGCTTTTTTTTACGGTTTATCAACCTTCGATCATACTTCGAGTTTTATCATACTTCGAGTTTTAAGAGTTTGCTTACAGTACCCGGTGCTCCCAAAAGGGCTTCACATTGCTTAAATTGGGTGATCGAACGCGAATCGGCATTTTCAAATGACGTAACACAGTTTAAAAGAATTAAATAAATAAAAATGGGACGTTAATTTCTAATACAAACACTATAAAAACTTTTCAAATAAGAAAATGTCAGACGAAAATAATAAAACCCGTTATTACTTTATATATATATATATACTCATCCGCAGACAGATCTGTTTCGCTGTAGCATAGCTCATCAGTACGGTTAGACTCCAATTGCTTCTAACCCAGGATTGAAACCCGACCGAAGTAGCGTCAGCCGGCTATTCTACCTCTGGGCCATGGGCGCACGGTAGAAGAAGGCAGACTTTTTAACATGTATATTGTTACTATACATGCCCAATAGCCAGAGTGCTCTAATTCATTAGTGAATTAGCAATGCGTACATGCCAGGGTAGCTACTGTTTTTCAAAGTCTACTATTCTTCCAGAGTGCTCAATCAGGGTGTGAGAGCGTAAATAGTCATCCGCAGACTGATTGTTTCGCTGTATCACAGCTCATCAGTACGGTTAGACTCCGATTGCTTATAACCATATATATATATATATGACAACAAGTATGGGCAACACGAATTGTGAAAATTGGAAGAATATAAAAACTAACAGGGTTTGCAATGAAATTAATTTGAGGTGTTTTACAAAGTGTACACAGAGGTCACTTACACACAAATACCTTTGGGAAATGTATTAATCCCTCTCTCCCGTTTAGTTATGGGTTAAATAACAGAACAGACTGGGTTCTGTAGCCTTGGTCGGCAACCAGTCTACCGCAGAAAGTAATGGCAACCCACTGCGGGATAATCTCCTGGTCAGTCAGTCATGGCTCTTTCCAGACATGATCGCCCAAGCGTGTATCACGTATAGCAACTAACTGCCTGACTGATACAGAGGTCAACGGTGAGAGTCTATTACATGCTTGAACGCACTATTCAAGTCTGAAGATTGTTTCAAAGCATGAAATAGACTGTCGCCACTGCTTTTTGTCCTCAGTGTCTAATTTTATATTTATATACGCTCTATGTCTGATTTTGAATACATTTACCCAAAAATATAACATAATATTTTATCTACTATATATATATATATATATATATATATATATATATATATATATATATACTCCACCCACGTCTACTGAACAGGTGAAGAGGCTCATCCCTTGTTCCCTGTTTAGGATGAGGTTTCCGGTTTTCTCTTTTCCAATCTTTTTACTCTTTTCTTTACCAATTGGAGTAGATAGACTAAACTATCGCCCGGCTCACACTCCACCCACGTCTATTGAACAGGTGAAGAGGCTCATCCCTTGTTCCCTGTTTAGGAATTGGTTTCCGGTTTTCTCTTTTCCAATCTTTTTACTCTTTTCTTTACCAATTAGAGTAGATAGACTAAACTATCGCCCAGTTCACACTCCACCCACGTCTATTGAACATGTGAAGAGGCTCATCCCTTGTTCCCTGTTTAGGATGTGGTTTCCGGTTTTCTCTTTTCCAATCTTCTTACTCTTACGTAGCCCCCTGCGCATCAATGGCGTTACGGCCTTGCTTGAGGTGATATGATTATATATATATATATATATATATATATATTCACCTTTCATCCCTTTCACACTTTCACACTCCACCCTGATGTTTATTAAAACAAGAATGCAGTTTTATTATTGTAGAACCTTGCGTCTTCGTGGTATCATCGTCTTTCTAAGGATGAATTGATGAAAACACACGAATACATACATACGCGCGCGCAGGCACATACACACACTCACAAGTGCGCGCATACACACACACACACACACACACAAATAGATAGATAGATAGATAGATAGATAGATAGATAGATAGATAGATAGATAGATGTGTGTCTGTGTCTTTGATTCCAAGCTTGTCTCAGTTATTCTGATTACAGCGTGAAGCCGAGAGAGTTGGAAGCGAGAGAGAGAGTGGGGTGTAAAACCACGTGTTGATGCGGAATGGAGTACCAGATGCTCACCGTCACCCACCTTAGCGACAACAATTTCAAACACTGCTGCGACTATTACTACACACCAGCTAAATACTACCACTACCACTTCTACTACGATGACGGCAACTGCTTTTTCTACTCACTGTAAAAACAAAATCGAAAGCCAGCATCACTAGTAGCGCTGACACCTGTTCCTGGCTACCCAGCTTTTGCACTAGTGATGCGACCACTAAGCCGCTTAGCATCGAATAAGTTGCGCACGCAACAACATATTTCAGCAATCAAATGAAAGTGAATACATGTGTCATATTTTGAAGAGGTTATATACATTTATTTGTGACAGAAGTTTTAATTCGATCTGAAATGTTGGCTTGTTCATGATTGTCTCCTAATTGTAATTTATAACCTATGTGTGCGGTTTAATTATATTAGGGGGTTGAAACGTAACTCCCTATTTTATGTATGATAGAATCTAAAATATGGATTTATTTTTAAGTTTATCTTTTGCCTAACAATTGCGTTTAGCATGAAACAGGCTGTCGTTTGTTGATGTTGATTTTAATGAACACTATATTGATTTTAATAAACACTATATATATATATTAATAGTTTAATTACTTAGTTTCTGGTCATAATTAGATTAGACTAGTGCACATTTGTATTAAAAAGTGTTGAATACAATTATATTGTAGAACTTTTGAATATTTTCCTTTTGTAAACGAGTTATTACGTGACCAATGTTTCATCATGAGTGGTATCTTCAGACGATATTGCAAATCGCCTGAAGACACGACTCATGGTAGAAATCTAGGTCACGTAATAACTCGTTAACAAATTAAATATATATATATATATATATATATATATATATATATATATATTATTCTATTATTATTATTATTTTTTTTTTTCATCACTATTCAGGTGTTAATCAAACAGGGTTCAATGTATTAACAGAGCTGTATTATATATATTAATAAATATACGCCTATGGACCCTGGTGATTGCATAACGCATAAAAAAACGAGTCGTGCCATAGACGTAGGATAATATATATATATATATATATATATATATGGCATAACTCTGAGCTTCATGCATTATGCAATCATCAGGTGCCATAGACATATATTTATCTATATATATAAAAGACAATCTGTGAGTCTATGTGTGACTGTAAGCTATGCACGCCTACATTTTTTAAGCTACGCCATTCAAACTTTCTAGGGACACATATCTACAGGGAAGCCAGGTCGACACATACTTTTTAAGTTTAAGTTCAGCAATTTTCTCTCTCGCAATTTTCGGCTAATTGTGCCGATTGTTTATGTTTGCTCCGTAAAACATCTAAGGTCTCAGATGGTTGCTAGATTACGTCACAGAAATCAAATCATACGTGTCAAACACGACGAAAAAAAATGAGCTTTTATATTTAATTTTTCTTCCGATGTTTTAAAAATTCGTTTAGTCAACGAAAAAATGTGAATATTTTCCCCATAATTTTGAAACAAAAGAAATATTGTTAAAAAAAGTGTTTTTTTCAAGTAAAAACAAAAATATGTAAAAATGTGCCAATGGTTAATTTAATTATTCAAGTCTTTTTTTTTTCAGATTTAATATTTCATACGTCAGAAAATAAAATTTAAAAAAATAAAGTTTTTTTTCGCTAAATCTTTCATGCAAGAAATCAACTGTCTGTAATTCGTGTGGCATTAATGTAACTTTTTCCTCTAAAATTAAATGTCTACATTTTTTAATATTCTTCGAAAATTTCTGAACTGAGAACGTAATAGCTTTTATATTTCTAATTTCAGTGAAACAAATTAAATAATTTTTATTTTTATGTGAAATCCATTTAGTCAACAAAAAATGTAAATATTTTCCCCCGTAATTTTGGAACAAAAACAAGCGTAATGTTGTTTACAATGTCACAGAAAACATTAAATCCCGTTTACGCAAAACAAAAGAAAATAGATTTTTTTTATGCTTCTCCTACTTTTAAAATGTTCTGAGTTGCACGGGCAACACCGGGTTATGATGCTAGTTAATATATAGAATGAATCCCTTTTTATACATTGAACACTGTTTTATAAACAGCTGAATAATAATAACGTATGTACAAACTCCTCACATGTACATAAACTAATTTACGTCTCCCTCTCTCACTCTTTGTTTCTCTTTCTCTCTCTCTCTCTCTCTCTCTCTCTCTCTCTCTCTCTCTCTCTCTCTATCTATATATGTATATATATATATATGTATATATATATATGCATATATATATATGTATATATATATATATATATATATATATATATATATATATATATATATATATATATATATATTAAAAAAGGATTAATTCAAAGATGTTGAATGGCCATTTCGATATGAAGATCCCCACGGGGAACAACACATCACCTCAGCAACAGAAAAAAACCTTTCAGAAACTGGAGAAAAATTAGTCTACTTTTCCTTTTTAAATAGATTGCAAAGAAATTAAAAGATAAATAATAAAATAAAATAAAAATAAAAATAAAGGGAAAGAAAAAGAAAAAGATAGAATAAAATCAAATAAATAAGAAAAGAAAAAAATTGACATCGTCTGGGTTCGCAAAAAAAAGGGGAGAATGTAACTAAAAATTAACAGACAGCCGTGTTAAATCGACGTCAGTTAAAGCAACACGGAAAAAAGGTGGTAACAGAGATAAAAGAAGGAAGGGAGGGAAAAGAAAGAAACTAAAGAAAAAGATTTTTTTTTCTTTAGTTTCTTTCTTTTTCCCTCCCTTCCTTCTTATGTATATGTATATATATATATGTATGTATATATATATGTATATATATATGCATGTATATATATATGTATATATATATATGTATATCTATATATGTATATATATATATATATATATATATTATATATATATATATATATGTATGTATGTATATATATATGCATGTATATATATATGTATATATATGTATGTATATATATATGTATATATATATATATGTATGTATATATATATATATGTATGTATATATATATATATATATATATATATATATATAAGTTGCGGAGGTCAGCCGATTATGCTACTATGGTTTAGACCTTTTCGGTTTCGTCAGGCGATTTGTATTGACTGGAATTTCAAAATACATACATGAAGCCAAACAGAAAATTATGGTATGTAAAGTTCGGATCAAATCACACTACCAAGATAATGTCACACATCCCTGGAGGAATTGAATATATACTGTCTATAAAATCCTCTTCTAAAACAATTTTCGATGGGCGGAAAAAAGATCATGAAAAAGGTTTAGAAGAAAATGGATATAAAAGTAAATTAGAATATAAAACCCAAATAAAGGAATTAAAAAGAATCGTACGAGAAAACGTAATATAATTTGGTTTGACCCGACTTTTAATTTAGAAGTAAAATCCAAAATTAGGAAAGTATTTTTCGACCTTCTTTGTAAACACTTCTCCATAAGTTCAGAACTACACAAAATATTTAATAGAGATACAGTTCAATTAAGTTAGAGCTGTTCTTCTAATTTACAAAATCACGTAAAGAGAAAAAATATCAAAAAAATTAAAACACAACGTGCGGCAGAATACCGTTAATGAAAAATTTAACAGTAGAGACCGAAATAAATGTTTGTAAAACCGACGGAGTTATCTACAAAGAAGAAGTCAAAAATAATATATACTTAGGATTTACTGAAGACAATTTTAAAACAATGGATTAATCTCAAGTCAACATTTAATCTAGAAAAACTTAAAAACTGCAAACTAGCCAACAACGTAAAAAAAATTAAAAGAAAAAATAGCAGGAAGTCCCACGTGGCGTGCAAAACATTATAACAAAAAAAAATGTAGTGTTAGTGATGTGCCAAGATGAAAGCTGGGTATAATATTATTTCCGACAAAAACTACTAAATGAATGGATCCGAAATAATGTCTGGATGTAGACACACTTAAAAATATTTTCTGGGCTCGTACAAACCCGGATGGAAGAATTTCCAGTAACAAACCACTCTCTTATTTTGAACTTCTGGTTATGAACTTATAAAAAATTTAACCGTTAAACAATCAGTCAATTCAAATCGCCTGACGAAACCGGAAAGTTTTAAATTATGGTTGGGTAATCGGACCAAATCGGTTACATAATTATAAACAAGAGATTCAAGAATGCAGTGGTTCAATACAAAACTTATCCATGTGCCGACTGTGGAAGCGACCAGTCATCTGAAAAGTAAGGTTGAAACTTCAGAGACTAGAGCAGTACCTAGACTGTAATACAACACACTCATGAATGACATCAACCTGCAAATATATATATATATATATATATATATATATATATATATACTACAGTCATCCGCAGACAAATCTGTTTCGCTGTATTACAGCCTGTAATTACAGCCCATCAATACGGCTCCGGTCGCTTCCTAACCCAGGATTGAAACCCGACCGAATTGGCGTCAGTCGGCGATTCTACCTCTGGGCCACTAGCGTCCGGTAGAAGAAGGCAGACTTTTTAGCGCGTATATCATTATACACCCCCAATAGCTAGAGTGCTCTAATTCATTATTGAATGAGCGATGCGTATATGCCGGAGTAGCTACTGTTTTGTAAATCTCTCACTCTTCCAGAGTGCTCAATCAGATATATATATGTGACTGTGTGAAAAACAAATACGAAGAACAAATTGGAAATGGAAACACGAAATAAAGCACACTAAATGACGCGCTAGTGACTTCAACAAACAACATTGTCTCAAAGGAAATTAAATACAAAAGAAAACAAGTGGATAACTGAAGAGATTCTTGAAATGATGCAAAGAATACAGAAACCTATGCCAAGACATGGAACAGAATACAGAAAACTACACAAGGAAATAAGGACCAAGTGCAGACAGGCTTCAGGGGAATAGCTCTACAACAGCTTCTTCTCTCGCACTTCCCGCCTGTGGAACTCGCTCCTGTATTCTTGCTTTCCTGGCGGTTACAACCTCCAGAAATTTAAATGTAAAGTCAATACTCATCTACTAACCACTGGACTCTAGCTCCCTCCCCACCCCCGTATAACCTTCCCTTTCTCTCCACCTATGTATCTGTCATCGCACCTGCTTTCTCACCTTTCTATTGTTCCTTTCTAACTAGTTTGTACTCCTCACTCTTTTCTAATTAATCTTTTTACATTTATGTAGACCCCTGCACATCAGTGGCGTTTCCGCCTTGCTCGGGGTGAAATGATTAAAAAAAAATTAGAAAAAGAAGAAATACTCAAACACACTAACTTCCATTCTTTCAAATACACTAACTTCCATTCTTTCAAACACACTAAATTCCCCGACGACTACAATCTCCAGGAGTTTAAATGTAAGGTCAATAGATACCTACTAACAAACTAACTTCCATTATTTCAAACACTCTTCCCAACCACCCAACTATCTATCACCCCACTTCTGACATTTCCTATATCTAACCACTCTTACTATTTACCTCCCCCTATGTAGCCCTAAGCGCAATAGTGGCAGTGGAATGCCTTGCTTGGGGTGAAATGTTTAAAAAATAAAAAACTCAAGCGATGGGAAGAATATATTATATAAATAAAATAAATAAAAGAGAGATTAACCGACAATACACAAAGATGTTGACGGATCAGAAATATTAAAATCCGAAGTGGAAGCTGCAATGCCCAAACTAAATAGAAACAAAGTAACTGGATCAGACGGCATTGGAATTGAAATGCTGGCAGTCTTAGTCGATTTCAGCGTAGACAAAATTACAGAAATAAAGCCTCCGCAAGAGGTGTTTACTCGTGCAACTAGACTGACATCTGGGTCTCACCCATTCACAGTTAGATCAACTAAATACAGACGTCAATTCTACTCCTTCAGCTTCTTTTCTCGCACTTCCCACCTGTGGAACTCGCTTCCTTATTCTTGCTTTTCTGGCGGCTACAACCTCCAGGAATTTAAATGCAAGGTCAATACTCATCTCTTAACTACTTGACCCTAGTTCTTTCCACACCGCCTTGTATATCCTTTCCTTTCTCTCCATCTTTTCAACTGTCATCACACCTGTATTCTCATCCTTCTCTTGCTTCTTTCTTACTGGTTCGTCCTCCTATTCAATCTCCCCTAATCTTTTTCTCTTATGTAGCCCCCTGCACATCAGTGGCGTTACTGCCTTGCTCGGGGTGATATGATTATAAAAAAAATGAAATTTATAACAGTGGTGTAATACCAGATGGCCTAGGCAGATCAATTTTCATAGCACTCTTTAAAAATCCAGGTGCAAACGTATGCGAACTTCACCGAACAATTAGCTTAATGAGCCATCTAACAAAAATGGTGATCATAATCCTGGTTACTAGAGTGCGAGGCAGAATCAGGCCAGCTACAGGACAAGAACAATACGGTTTCGTCAAGGACTCTGGAACAAGGAACGTGATATTTATGCTTAGGATGCTAACATAAAAGACAATACACATGGAAAAGGACATGTACCTATGTTTTTAAACTAAGCAAAGGCGTTCGACAAAGTACGCCACAAAAAATTGATAGAAATTCTCAGCAACCTCGACATATTTAAAAAAAGACATTAGATAAATCAAGGACCTCTACTAGCAGCGAACCGCCTGCATACGGACAGGAAATAAATCCAGCAGATACACAAAAATAGAAGGGAGCGTAAGACAAAGATATATCACTTCACCGGATCTATTCAACTTATTGGGCAAGAATATTCTGTGGACCCTAGAAGTTTTTGTTTTAATCGTATCACCCCGAGGAAGGCGGTAACGCCACTGATATGAAGGGGGCTACGTAATAGTGAAAAGATTGGAAAGGAGAAAACCGGAAACCACATCCTAAACAGGGAACAAGGGATGAGCCTCTTAACCTGTTCAATAGACCTGGATGGGGTGTGAACCGGGCGATAGATAGATCTATCTACTCCAATTGAAAAAAAAAAGAGAGACAAGATTGGAAAAGAGAAAGCCGGAAACCACATCCTAAACAGGGAACAAGGGATGAGCCTCTTAACCGGTTCAATAGACGTGGGTGGAGTGGGAACCGGGTGATAGATAGATCTATCTACTCCAATTGGAAAAAAAACAAAGTGAGAAGATTGGAAAAGAGAAAACCGGAAACCACATCCTAAACAGGGAAGAAGGGATGAGCCTCTTAACCTGTTCAATAGACGTGGGTGGAGTGTGAACCGGGCGATAGATAGATCTATCTACTCCAATTGAAAAAAAATGAGAGACAAGATTGGAAAAGAGAAAGCCGGAAACCACATCCTAAAGAGGGAACAAGGGATGAGCCTCTTAACCTGTTCAATAGACGTGGGTGGAGTGTGAACCGGGCGATAGATAGATCTATCTACTCCAATTTTTTGTGCCAGGATTCGCCATCGACGGCCACAGTCTGAACAACATAAGATACGCAGATCGGTGAGTGCTGAGGGCAGACACTTGAAAGAAACTACAAGACCTCCTCCAGAAGGTAGCTGAAGAAAGTGGAAAGAAAGGTCTACAAATATATTACAAGAAAACCGAATGCATTGTCATCAGTAAAAAGTGGAGCCGAAAATGCCAATTACAGGTGGGTGATACTAAAATCAAGCAGGTACAAAAGTTTGAATGCATGCAAATTGTTCTAACAGGGGACGGAAAATGCGACACTGAGATTCCAAGGTGAATTAGAAGGCGAAATACGCATTCCAGAAGCTGAATAGCGGATTGGGAGACATAAATATTTCGCTAGAAACGAAGAAACGACTATTGGATAGCGATATGATGTCTATTTTTTTAATATGGCAGTGAATGTTGGACAATCTTCGCAAAGATGTAGGAAAAACTTGAAGCAACTGAAATGTGGTTCCACAGAAGGATGCTGAGCCTAACATGGGTCGAACACGCGAGCAATGTTCAGGTTTTGAAAAGGATGAAAACGAAAAAAGAAATTAATCTAGACTATTAGGAAAAAATCAGCTAAAGTTCCTGGGACATATAATGAGGAAGTAGGGCTTAGAAAATCTGATAGGCTCGGGTCAGACAGAAGGAAAGAGAGACAGGAGGAAACAGCAGGTAGCATATATGGCAAACCTGAGCAAGTGAATGGCAGAGCGGGTTGTGGGTGGGGTAACAGAAAAAGCCTGCTAAGAGCCACCAAGGATAGGGAGACGTGGAAGTCCATGATCGCCTACGTCCTGAAAGAACATAGCCCATAGAAGAAGAAAAATCAGCTGAACTCAGTTAAATATCTATGGAGCTCTACAATTTAAACTTTCATTACCTTCAAACATGTATTGTGCACTTTCGGATACAAATGTTTACTAGTCTAATTTAAATATAATTTAAACTTTATATATACTGTTTAGTATATATATATATATGTGTGTGTGTGTGTGTGTGTGTGTGGTGGGGGAGTTGTGTGCAAAATATACTGTTTAGTATTGATACATAAAGTGTGTAAAAATTATCCGAATGTTCTCTATAACCGACCGGCTATTTCTTTAACCATTATAAAGTATTTGCCCCCACTCATTTTAGATATCTAAATTTTAAATTGAATTTTCAAAAATAAAAAAAAAAGTTTTCTTGAAACTTATATTTTAGTTTTAGTTAAAAGCTAAATGATTTCATTTACTATTTCCAGTAAGTAAAGTACATTGGTGTATTTAAAACAAATTATATTGATTGGAATCTACAATTTTGAGATTTTTTTTTAAAGTTTACAATTTTTCGGCAATTTTATGCGTTCGACACAGTTGAGAACAAAAATTAATTCTTTATTTTAAAAATCTTGTAAAATAAAACATACAGCTGTAAGAGGTTTTTTTTTTTAGAAAATAAGTAATTTGAAAGTTAAGAATTATTTACATCAAATCTAAACTTATTTATAAATGGAACTTTGTCTGTGTGTGTTTGTGTTTGTGTGTGTGTGTGTGTGTGTGTGTGTGTGTGTGTGTCCGTTACCTATAAACTCCGAAACGGCTGAACCGATTTTCTTGAAAATTTACAATTGTACTATAAGCGTCTGCGAGTGTTCTTAGCTAGGTTTTGTGTCGAGGTACCCCTGATAAATATCGAAAATCGATAATCGAAAAAATCGGGTTATAGAAGGAGTGGTCAGATTTTAATCAAATGTGATACACTCATAGAAAAAGCCATAAGAAACGATATTCAAAAGTTTCAAGATTGCAGTTCTTACAATAGTGCAGAAAATTTGATATCGATACCAGGAAATCAAAATTTGACTTACATCCATTCATTTTTCTTTCAGTCTACGGTTTCGCTTTAACTGGAAACAACTATTGCTTTTTAGTCTTTCGTGCCAACGTCCAAAGAGTCTGAGCTCCAGGACCATGGATTAGTTTTAAAGCTTTTATTACACCCGAGCAACGCCGGGTTATACTGCTAGTTTAGAATAAAGCTATTTCTTAATCATGTAGCGGGGATTTATCTGGCCTTTGGTGTAAATGTTAGACTGTGATGACAGCCAGATGGTGAGATAAGCAAAATATGTGTGACCAGAATTGATAATTGTCCAATATTTTTCTGTAAGCAGAAGAAACCGTTAACCATGTGTCCTTTTATTGTAGCGAAGAAAATACCATGCGAAATAAAAAATAAAATAAAATAAAATAAAATAAAATAAAATAAAAAAATTACTAGAAATGCAAAAAGAAAAATTGTATTAAACTTTTCTATTTTCGATTAACCAACATAGTCTTCACTTATTAACTTAGTACACTAACTGCCACAAGATTTTGTAGAATTTTTGACAAAATTTTGAAATTTTATAAAGTATTTCATTATTCATCGAAAAATGTTTTCCTTCAGTCTGTCATTACCTTGATATATATTATTAATAAAACCAATTTAAAGCTCGTCTAATTAAATAATATCATAGTTTTATTGCATTTTTATATTTTACTATTCGGAGCAGATTTTCGAAAAAAGAGCTAAATGTTTGAAAAAATAATAGATGATTTACGTCCCCCAATGAGTTTTCTGTTTAACTAATAAAACCAAATTTAGCTACATAAATTAATTCTTGAAATTTCCTGTATTCATGGGGATGGTTAGCTCAACAGATGTAAATAAAATATTTTACCAAGATTTTTTTAAAATTATTGTTTTAAAAAATTCCATTTGTGAATAAGTCTTGAAAGTTTCATTAAAATCAGACGATTGTTTAAATTTTGTAAGAATCCTTCTATAACCCGATTTTTTCGATTATCGATTTTAGATATTTATCGGGGGTACCTCGACACAAAACCTACCTAAGAACACTCGCAGACGCTTATAGTGCAACTGTGTAAATTTTCAAGAAAATCGGTTCAGCCGTTTCGGAGTTTATAGGTAACGGACACACACAGACACACACACACAAAGTTCCATTTATAAATAAGTTTAGATTTGTTTTGATCATGCCTATGAAGAAGACTCACGTCTGATCTCTCTGAGTCGAGTAAAGTTTATTCATGCAAAATCGAACGTACACAGGCCCGGTGGAATCTTACCCCTGCAAACCAACCCAATTCCCTTAGAGATAATTATAACGCACATCCTATCAGTCTTTTAGAAAATATGTTTGAAATATGATATCCTGACAAAATCTATAAACTTAGATTGAAATTAAAGAGTAGAAACATTAAAAAAAATCGATCAATTCCTCATCAGTAGCTGTTCTGTACCCGTTCCTAAATCGTTTTAATGTCATGAAAAGTATCGCATTGCAAACGCTATATCAAGTGTGAATAGCAAGCTTATAAAATCGCTTCATGTGTAAATACTGTGTAAAAATCAAAATTCCAAGGTAAAAAGTAAGGTCGATAAAAACGTCACAGCTTGAATATATTCATTATGTATAATTTATCTTATTGTCGCCTTATAACAATATATATATATATATATATATATATATATATATATATATATATATATATATATATATATATATATATATATATATATATATATATATACACATGTTAAACGATAGAGATAACATAGCCTTGCAGATTTTCTTGTTTACTTTTCATATTTTCTAATGAGGCTTTTTATTTCCAAATTATATTTATACAAATATTGTCCATATGTTAACCGAGTACTTTCAAACGTCATCCTTCATCATCAGGGTCCAAATTTTACGGTTTTACAATTTTGGAAATAAAACGCCTCATTAGAATATATGAGAAAATAAAAAAGAAAATCTGCAAGACTAAGTTGTCTCTATCATTTAATACAACGTGCTTAAAAAAATGTATGTTACCAACATACACGTACTATATATATATATATATATATATATATATATATATATATATATATATTAAACACGAATAAAACGATAAAGATAACTTAGCCTTGCAGATTTTCTTTTTTACTTTTCATATTTTCTAATGAGGCTTTTTATTTCTAAATTATATTTATACGTATATTGTGCATATGTTAACCGAGTACCTTCGAACGTCATCGTTCATCATCAGGGTCCAAATTTTACGGTTTTACAATTTATAGAATTTTAGAAATAAAATGTCTCATTAGAATATATGAGAAATTACAAAAGAAAATTTGCAAGATTAAGTTGTCTCTGTTGTTTAATACAACGTGTTTTAAAGAAAGGATGCTGCCAAAATACACATACTTTATATATATGTATATATATATTGTTACGTTTTAGCTTCGAACCCCAATTTTGTTACGTGTTATATGTAACAAAAGAAAAAATGATTGACCAAAAGTCAGAGACAAAAATCAAACAAATATTTAATTCACAAAACACACTAAATAAAATATTTACAAATATGCAATTTTTGTTGCATTCAAAACAAAAAAATAAGAGATTACTACTGGCGAGTGTTACGAGGAGAGAAGGGAAAGGTAAGGTGTCAAATATCTTTACCCAGTTAAGTTGGCAAAGAAGTTAAGTGCTATACGTTTTGGAAATCCTTAAATGAGTACATAAAGAATAATTATCAGCTTGGTCAATGAAAGAGTCAAAAATATGTATTTATCCATAAAGTTCCATGAGGTTCTCTTTCAGGTTTTAGTTGGTCGGCAACTTTTCTTACAGATTCTTTCGGCTGGATATACATACTTGAATCAAAGCCGGAGCTGATAAGTTCAGCCCATCCTGTTATCAACTAACTCCTCACTGCCCAGAACTATTTTTTATAGGGGCTATCACCTAATTTGCATAGTTCTAGAACTTTTCGATTTCTCTCGAATCTATGAGAATTTTGTACAATCTTCCAAAACTACGTCTACTTCAGGAATTAAAACTTTTTGGTAATAAAAGTAGGACTCAAATGAATTCGTTACTACAACATTTTAGACATTATTATTATTTTTTATATCCTCGTAACAATCCTCGTAACAATATATATATATATATATATATATATTCTGTCAATCTGTTAGCACATTTCAATTACGGTAGAAAGGTTGAAAAAAGTACGACTATGTATTTAAGAAATAGTTTTATTCTAAATTTCATGCTATAAATAAGTAATACTTGTGTAAATCAAATTATTTTAACATTACATTTGAGAATTTTCCAAAAATAATGTGACACAGATAAATATTTTTTGCAAGAGTTTTAAAACCGAGAATTAACTTTTGTTTACAAATGTGTCGGTTACTCAAAAATTGCCGAAAAATTGCAAGATTAAAAAAGATATTAAAGTTTTAGATTCCAATCAATATAATTTCTGTTTAAATTACACCAGAGTATTATTTCTTACTGGAAATAGTAAATTTAATCATTTAGCTTTCAATTAAATCTAAAATAAAAGTTGCAAGAAAACTTGTTTATTTTAAAAAATTCAGTTGAAAAGTTAGGTATCTAAAATGAGTGGAGATACTTACAGTATAAGAACAAAACGCATCAGGTAAAATAAGATTTTCTGTTGACTTTATTTATATCGTCCTTTTAAAGATATACTTTATCTGAAATTTTTGCGCACACACGCACGCACGCACACACACACACACACACACACACATCTAAACTTATTTATAAATGTAACTTTGTCTGTGTGTGTGTATGTGTATGTATGTGTGTCCGTTACCTATAGACTCCGAAACGGCTCAACCGATTTTCTTGAAAATTTACACAGTTTTACTATAAGCGTCTGCGAGTGTTCTTAGCTAGGTTTTGGGTCAAGGTACCCCGATAAATATCGAAAATCGATAATCGACAAAAAAGGTTTATAGAAGGAGTGATCCGATTTTAATCAAATTTAATACACTCATAGACAAAGACATAAGAAACGATATTCAGAAATAGGACCAATCATTCTATAACCCGATTCTTCCGATTATCGATTTTAGATATTTATCGGGGGTACCTCAACACAAAACCTCGGTAAGAACACACGAAGACGCTTATAGTACAACTGTGTAAATTTTCAAGAAAATCGGTTCAGCCGTTTCGGAGTTTATAGGTAACGGACACACACACACACAGACACACACACACAGAGACAAAGTTCTATTTATAAATAAGGTTAGATTTTTTTGTATGTTTAAAGTAGAGTTTTATAAACAGAACAGAACAGAATAACATCAATTTGTAGAAGTTGAATGTTCCAAGAAAAATATTAAAAAGTTAATCGAATCCAGAGTTCTAGTTGTAAATAGCAGAATGTGTTTATGCATAATTAACAGGATAGTAATGAAGTTTGTGTTCCCTTCCTGTTTTATGCCCGCCAGAAAGTGAAAAAAAAAGTTAAAGCAATAAAGGAAAATTGTACTTATCGTGGCATTAATGTTTAGGAGCCACTTGAAGTATCTTGTTGTTGTTGTTGTTGTCGTCGTCGTTGTCTTCTTTGTTGACGACGAGAATAGGGAGATCAAAGAAGAAAGAGGTAAAAGAAAGTAGCACAGAGTAAGGAGAACTAAGGTGTGACGGGTCGTTATGTTCGGATCAATGGTCTGAAAATTTTCTCACATCTTGGCGGTGTCGTCTCTAATTTCTGCTTCCATCTGATTGATCTATTCGACTTTCTTTCTTTCTTTCTTTTACAGAGAATCACTTTTTCACATATGCTTGTAAACTTTTCTCTCAAGTGTGCAAACCACTTCCTTTCATTGGTTAGAAAATTAATTTAACATCGAATCGCGAAATTTGGCTGCGTCTTTTTTCTTCAGTACAGGGTAAATTTTTTTGCTTATTTGTCAAAATTAAAATTCACACACAACCATGAAGATTTCTAAAAGCGAAGAAGATTATAGCGTTACTTTTAATTCCGTATTCACCACACGCGTACGACTGTAAGCGGATATCTCAAAGGTATCTCGGTTTCAACAGCTGCTATCACACGACAAACATTTACATACGTGTTTTGTTTTCTTATTCACGGGGTATATTACCCAAGATAAAAACTAACATTTCTCAAACACATGTAAGACCTTTTATGAACTTTTGTATTTACGTACCAACTTTGTGCCGTCTATAAATATTACTACTAATTTTGTACAATACGAAACTGTTTATAGAAATTATAATCTAGGTTTTATTTTTTTTAAGACATAATTTATTGTGTTTTATTTTACTTTTTCATACATCCTTTATAGTGGGTTAATTCTAACAAACCTCACGATAGATTCACTATAAAACTATGGAAGAATCTTTAAAGAAATTTTAATCTACATTTTAATTTATCTTAGCATTCAGACAGCAGACAGTTCTGAGATACCCAACAAAGAACATAATCTAGAGAATATATTACTCACGTGACATAGTGGAGGCAAGATGGCACTTTGTCGAGGTGCAATGGTTAGCAAGCTTTAAATCAATTTCTTTTTTAATCTTTTCACTCCAAGCAAGGCGGTAACGCCACTGATCCGCAGAGGGCTACATAAGAGTAAAAGTTTAAATTGGAGAAGAGTAAGGAGAACGATGAACCAGTTAAAGGGGGTGTCCGAGAAAGGAGCAAGAAAAGGCTGGGAATACAGGTGGGATGACGGTTGCAAAGTTAGAGAGAAAGGAAAAGATATACATGGTGATGTAGAAAGAACTGCAGTCGAGTGGATAAGACATGGGTATTGACATTGCATTTAAATTTCTGGAAGTTGTAACCATCAGTAAAGCAAGTATATTGAAGGGGGTTCCACAGGCGGGAAGTGCGAGTAAAGAAGCTGTAAAAGTAGAATTGTCGGCTGCATTTGGTTGATCTAACTGTGAACGGGTGGGACCCAGTTGCCAGTCTGGTTACACGAGTAAACTCCTGTGGCAGGGGCACCAATGACTTAAGTTCGTCGGAGCAGAAGCCATGAAAATATTTTACGACCTCATAGTGCGTTTGGTCCTCACTGAGTGTCACACATTTTCATCCTTGTGCTCTATCTAAGCTAGGCTTAGAAAAACACCATTATGGCGGCAAGGGAAATAGCGTGAAACAGTGGGTAACTTACTTAATGTATTTGTGCGTACAAAAGGGAGGGTAAAGTTACTGAGATTATGTAGATAAGCAGGAAGTTGTAAAGACGTGCAAACCCACGTTCTGAAGGAAATTACTGCGTTAAAGAATGAGAGAATGGCTGGCAGACGAAAAGCAAAAAGTGGTGGCAAATAGTCAAAAGCTATTGTGAGCAACAACAGACACTAGATTGTGGAAAGCCATAATTCCCAGCATTCAGAATTAAATTGGCATATTAAAAATAATGAATGAATCGAGGATAACGTCAAAGTAGCATGTCAAAATTCAAATGTTACTTAGAGATTAAAAGAAAAATCCGGAAATTGTGGAGAGCCATAATCTTCTAGTTCTTCAAGAAAATTGGTTGCTAGTTTGTTTTTATTTGGCGGCATATCAACATCTATATGCTACTTAATGCCTAAATATAAATATTTAAAAAAGGTTACTGGACATTAAGTTTATAAGTCCCAAAAATTCAGTTGTTCCTGTCCTTAAGGACACATGGCCTATTGGATATAGACGTTGGTATTATTTAGCTGTCCCTCCCAGTAAGGTCAACATAAGACACATGGTCAGTTTATATCTGGGCTTTCCGGGCTATATGGCCCAGCCAAAAATGTCTGTCTATTATTCCCCAGTCGTGCATCTACCATTCGGCGGAACAACGACTGGGTTATTGCTCTCCGCTCGGAAGCAGAGAGCGCCCTCTACCGAAGGCAGAGAGCTGACAGTGTCGTAGAGTCGTCAGTCTAATGACGATGGTTCTGATATAGGTTATATTGGTTAGTTCCTGTGACTTAATCTAAGTATTTTTAAAGGTTCAGTACCAGGCTACAGCAGTGGAGTTACAGAGTTAGAGGGCGATAACTCATAGCTACCTGAATAGGGTCTACTCAAGCAATAGAGATTATGTACCCCAATGATTGCAATAAAGGCTTCGGTTCGAAATTCCTAGCACCTGAAGAAGGCCGGAGATAGTCCGAATAAAGTAAATACTGCATTTTGTTTTTTAGATAATAACGATTCAGTGGTGTTAATAAACCTATTGCTGGAGTGAGAAGAGATGGGTTCATTCCTTTTTCCAAAGATGTTTGCGCGTTAGTAAATATCATGAAGCCAACTTGAATTGCAATTCGGTACTCCGATTAACAATTACAAGTTATTATACCACCCGCACATCCAAGGTTACTGCACCTGCTATTCACAAGCAGTCTAGGTGACCAGGCTCGACGTTGCTTAATTTTCGGAGGCACAGTGAAGTAACTGATAGCAGTTTTTTGTAAAATTTCATTATTACTTGAATTTTGTTCTTGAGACAATATTCTCCATTATATATTCTGATATATTTTAATCATAAAAGATTCCAAAATTAAATAATATCCTAGTTTTATTGCATTTTTCATTTTTTAGGTCTTCAGTAACTGCGACCCTGGGAATGTGAATTTAAACTCTCCAGGTATATATATATAAACTGTGCAAAAGTATTAGGGCAAGAACTATTTTATCTTTTATGAGGCTTGAAAATAAAGTTTAAAATCACCCCTGTCTTAACACTTTTGCACACTACCAGTAAAGAAGATTTTCCTAAAAACCTCACTGAAATTCAAATAGAGGCTGAAAAGCCAAACCTTTGTAAAAATTATTTAACTAAAAAGGAAGAGAAAGGAAGGCTTCAGAATTTGAATTGATAAGTATAATGTTACTTCGCAAGAAAAACTTTGGGAACAAATACAAGCTGCTTGGCAGGAGATACCATTAGATACAATGAAGAAGCTTGTGATGTCAATGCCAGATAGAATGAAGGCTGTGATCAATGCAAAAGGCAATTATACTAAATATTAAATTTATTTTATAACAAGTATTTTTTTCTTGTTAAAGCATTTGTTGAGTAAATCAAATAAAATTACTTTAATTAAATTGTTTACTTTCTCTCAATATGCCTCATAAAAGATAAAATAGTTCTTGTTCTAATACTTTTGCACAGTATTGTATATATATATATATATATATATATATATATATATATATATATATACTAAGTGCGATTGGTAAATTTCACATTTATTTGATTATTTCAAAGTAAAAGGCTATTATACTAAATAGTAAATATATTTTGCAACAAGTATTTTTCTTGTTAAAGCATTTGTTGGGTAAATCAAATAAAATTAATTAAATTGCTTATTTTCTGTCAGTATGCCTCATAAAAGATAAAATAGTTTTTGTTCCAATACTTTTGCACCGTATTGTATATAGGGAGAGCGACGAGGATGATGTTTAAAGCAAACGATGGACAAAGAAGAAAGAAAGAATAATAACGAGTCATTGTTTCTATCGGTGTTACATGCCATGCCAATATTTATGGACGAGGCTACGCTTAATATCTATCTATCTATCTATCTATCTATCTATCTATCTATCTATCTATCTATCTATCTATCTCAGTCTGTTCATATCTATCTATCTATCTATCTATCTATCTATCTATCTATCTCAATCTGTTAATATCTATCTATCTATCTATCTATCTATCTATCTATCTCAATCTGTTAATATCTATCTATCTATCTATCTCACTTCAATCTATCTATCTATCTATCTATCTATCTATCTATCTATCTCAATCTGTTAATATCTATCTATCTATCTATCTATCTATCTATCTCAGTCTGTTCATATCTATCTATCTATCTATCTATCTATCTATCTATCTATCTCAATCTGTTAATATCTATCTATCTATCTATCTATCTATCTATCTATCTATCTCAATCTGTTAATATCTATCTATCTATCTATCTATCTATCTATCTATCTATCTCACTTCAATCTATCTATCTATCTATCTATCTATCTATCTATCTATCTATCTATCTATCTCAATCTGTTAATATCTATCTATCTATCTATCTATCTATCTATCTATCTCACTTCAATCTATCAAACTATCTATCTATCTATCTATCTATCTATCTATCTATCTATCTATCAATCTATCTATCTCAATCTGTTAATATCTATCTATCTATCTATCTATCTATCTATCTATCTCATCTCATCTATCTATCTATCTATCTATCTATCTATCTATCTATCTATCTATCTATTTGCCTGCCTTTGGGAGTGTTTTTCTACCTATATATCAATTTATCTCAGTGCGTTCATATCTATCTATCTATCTATCTATCTATCTATCTATCTATCTATCTATCTATCTATGGGCACTTCAAAGTGGTGTAATGTTTAGCAAGCTTGTCTTACTAGCCTTTATTATAAATGAGAAGTGAATTCGATTCTCACAGGATACCACATATTTTCGGTCTTGTACCACATCAAAGCCGCGTTTAGAAAATCATCTATCTATATATCTCATGCTTAATTTACAATGTCATTATAAAATGTTTTGCAATTGTTCAAGATATATTCTTTCATCGACACACACACACACACACACACACACACATATATATATATATGTATATGTACACTAGCAGTATATGCTCGTTTGTAATGAAAGCTTTAAAACTAATCCATGGTCCTGAAGCTCAGACTCTTTGGACGTTGGTACGAAAGACTAAAAACCAATAGTTGTTTCCAGTTAAAGCAAAATCGGACCACTTCTTCTATGACCCGATTTTTTCGATTATCGATTTTCGATATTTATCGGGGATACCCCGACACAAACCTAGCTAAGAACACACGCAGACGCTTATAGTACAACTGTGTAAATTTTCAAGAAAATCGGTTCAGCCGTTTCGGAGGCTATAGGCAACGGATACACACACACACACAGACAAAGTTCTATTTATAAATAAGTTTAGATATACTAGTGCGAGCTGATGATAATGAAAATGATAAATACATAAGAAAATAGTGATATATATGGCAACTCTTTTTCGAGCTTACCTGTCACCAAGGAGCGACTAACTAAATTCTTGTTACAGACGCCTACCCATGCGTATTTGAGTTTTGTAAATACCGACGAAGCCCATCTGTGGTTTATAATGCAACTATACTGAGCGTTGTGGGTTGTGATGCAGTGGATATCGACTCGGAACGACAAATCGGGGAGCCGAGTTCGAATTCCAGTTGAATTCCTTGCAATCACTTATGTACAAATACTCTGAGGAAAGGTATTAATTTGTCTCTTCCCTCCAGTTATGGGTCATGTATGGCACTTAGCTCAATGACTGATACTGATGGAATCTTAGTTACAGTTTCAAAGAGTTGGCGTATCATCAAGCGCAGGGGTGAACAATTTTCAGTTTGCGGACCGCACGAGGCCCGCCAGAGTTTTCAATTGTCCGCGGAAGTATTCAGGAAAAAAAAACCTTTAAATCCTGCAGATTCTTCTCTCGCACTTCCCGCCTGTGGAACTCGCTCCCATATTCTTGCTTTCCTGACTGCTACAATCTCCAGGAATTTAAATGTAGTGTCAATACCCATCTAATAACCACTTGACTCTAGTTCTTTCCCCCACCCCGTATATCCTTGCCTTTCTATCCACTTTTGAAACTGTCATCACACCTGTATTCTCATCCTTTTATTGCTCCTTTCTAACTGGTTCGTCTTCCTCTTATCACTGTAAATATTAACGCCGAGGCAAACTGGAACCGGTAAACGCTCTGTATTCCATTGAATCACTTTGTCCATCTCTACGAACATCAGGTTTATTTTTTTATGACGTGGCTTCGAACTATGACGTCACTTTCTCGGTCGGTATCGAAAGAGTGGAACCAAAATGAATATGATTGGAAGAAATCTCGTTGCCCTTGGTTACATGGCCTTAGCTTTTTAGTATAGATATATTTTTTGTTGATTTATTACATGTATTCCTATATAATCTTTATTTATCATGTAATACATGATTGTGGCACAAGGCCGAAACGGGAGGGGGAACAAAACTTGGGATGGTCTTCCATTATCTATCTTATACCTAGCTAATCCGACTCACGACCCAGACATACATTACAATTTTTCTCAATCACTACAAGAACTTATCCATCAACACTCATACTGCCATGTACCAAAGTACCGCACAACATTCTGGGGACATAAAAACACCCCAAATGAACAAAAAAATTTCACAATGTACAATAATTACAAAAATATATAAAAAATTCCCATGAAATGGCATGAAGGAGAGGGGTATGATAACAATTTTCCCAAATAAAATTTTCAACAGAAAATACGAACAAAAGACATGATGTAAGCTGGCCCCAACCCACTCTCAAAACAAAGAAGCTTCTGTATTCTGCCCATTTACTTTTTGCATTATTAAAATATTTATGTAAACTAATGAATATGATAAATTTTAGAAGACGTAGCCCTCCGCTAAACACGGCCTACTCAAGGTGGCCCCCGGGTCAAATTAATTACCCACCCCTGAAGCGTGATCATCAGTTGTTTATACTAATACATTCGAGCTCTCGGTCACGACGACTTGACATTTCATGCTAGAGCAACCATCTTGGGCGATCATGTCTCGAAAGAGACATGACGGACTTGGCAGAAGATTATCCCGCAGTAGGTTGCCATTGCTTTCTGCGGTAGACTGGTTGCCAACCAAGGCTATAGAATCCAATCTGTCCTGTTATTTGACCCTTAGCTGGAGGAAAGAAACGGATTAATACCTTTCCAAGGGTATTTGCGCGTGTATGATTGCAACGAATTCAACTGGAATTCGAACTCGGCTCTCCGATTTCTCGTTCCAAGTCGATATCCACTGGACCACAACGCACATCCCCGAAGTAAACTGCATAAAAATATATTGTGCCCAACTTAGTTATAACTTGTATATATCAGTATAAAATATAATATTCAGCGCAAATTGTCGAACGTATATTAAAAAGAACTCGAGTCTGTGGTGAGTATCAAAATCAATACAGACTTTAGGAGAAAGGTTCTGAATTATTCCATTCAGTACTCAAATAATAATTGATTTATTGTGAGCTATCACAAATCAACAATTAATGTCAGTCCAATATTATTCTATAACCACTTTTATCAGTTGTCACTTACATCAAAAAACTATATTATAATTTCCCAAAAGACCAGCCATATCATTCAACTTTTTTATTTTATGTTTTCATTTTTATTACTTATTTATTTTTGACTGATTCATGCAGGAAATGTTTTCTCAATATTTCGGTAGTGGGGCGATGATTTTGTTTTAATTTTTTTCGTTTTTACTTTTGACTCCGTCCATGAATTTGAATAGTGACTGGAATCAGGATTCAATGTCCCTGAAAGCTTCGCAGTTTTTAACGATCGAAAATTGACCAGCCGAACTTGACTAAAAACGGTGTTTCGTATCTGCACTACTTAAACAAAACAAGGCAAAAATCAGTGGTGATGAATACTGCATCTGTCCCATAATATTTGCTACATTTAGTGTGCAAAAGGTATATTCATATGTAACAAATATTATGAAACAGTAAAAAGTCTTCTAACTTTATCGAGTTGAATAAACAAAATTCGATTAATATAGGAAATATTTTTCACAGTCTTCTTTGGGCAGTTGCATATTACCATAAATATTTATAATCAGAAGTAAATCAACAGTTAAATATTTCAAACATTGCCAGAAAATCGTTTTAGGTATGAAACTGATAGTCACCATTCGCTGTTTATTCCCATGTCTATACTATCACTCTTTCTCATGTCAAATCTCTCTCTCTTTCCCTCTCTCTCTCTCTCTCTCTCTCTCTCTATATATATATATATATATATATATATATATATATAAATGTGTGTGTGTGTAGGGCAGATAGTATTCAGTCAGTCAGTTAAGTGCCATACGTGATACACGCTTGGGCGATAATGGCTCGAAAGAGACATGACTGACTGGGCAGAAGATTATCCCGCAGTAGGTTGCCATTGCTTTCTGCGGTAGACTGGTTGCCGACCAAGGCAATAGAACCCAATCTGTCCTGTTATTTAACCCATAACTGGAAGGAAGAGACGGATTAATACCTTTCCCAAGGGTATTTGCGCGTAAGTGAATACAATGGATTCAACTCGAATTCGAACTCGGCTCCCCGGTTTCTCGTTCAGAGCCGATATCCACTGTACCACAACGCACATCAAAACGCACTATTAAAATTAGTAATAATTTTTTTTGAAAACTATAACGTTAGATGAACACCGCAGTTACAGAAATATTATCTTTTACTTAGAAAATTTTAAAATATTTCATTTTAAGGTGTTTTTTTTTTATGGGGGGGGGGGATAAATGCCTCCAAAATATTTCCCTGTAGTATATATATATATATATATATATATATATATATATATATATAATTTGTATTTAGGCAGAAATCAGTTTTTTATGCAAGTTTCGTTAAAAATGAAAGAAAATATGGTTCGGTTAAGATGTAAAAAAACATTAATGGAAGCATTATCAATTAAAAAAAAACAACTCTCAACAATATCACCTATGAATATGGTCATAATGTACTTACCGTAGTAGAAAAATAAAACATCTCTATATCTCTTAATATATACATAAAACAATCTATATACTCAGTTAAAAGCAAAACAGAATTCAGGATTGCGTAGCGTCTTGAGAGGCTGCTCTGATCAACAGTTGAATAATATCCGGGTTTCTGGTAAGACCATGTCGCGCATGGATGGGTGTCCCTGCAAGAGCCTCCGTTGGGCAACCCTGAGGTCACATTACGCTGCAGTCTGCGCCAGTTTCCTTCCTACATCTAGAGACTAACTGATGATACTATTCTAAATTCTCTATGACTATATACAATCAAAAACCAAAATTAAACTAGCTAAACAAAAACCACCTAGACCCGTGAACATCTCCTTCACCAACATAGGAGATATCCGTAATAACTTTGCAGTATTGAATCCTTCCTCCAAGTAAACTCACCTGACATCATAGCCCTCTGTGAAACTAACCTTGACACTTCTATCCCCTCTTTTGAGCTCTACGTCCCCTCTCCAGGAAGGACTCCATTGTCCATATGCATAGACGTGGTGTTTATGTCAGTGAACATTTCCTTCTAGCTAGAGATGTCACTCTTAAATCTCTAGATCATTCTTACGTGTATTTCCGGCCATATCACGTTGAATACACCGGTTCTCGCTTGATCACCGAAGTTAAGCAACGTTGAGCCTGATCAGTACTTAGATGGGTGACCACTTGGGAATACCAGATGCTGTAAGCGTATAGTGACGGATATGCGTTGTGGTGCAGTGGATATCGGCTCGGAAAGAGAAATCGGTGAGCCGAGTTCGAATTCCAGTTGAATACCCTGCATTCACTTAAGCACTGGTACCCTTGGGAAAGGTATTAATCCGTCCCTTCCCTCCAGTTATGGGTTAAATAAAAGCGTATGACTTGGGAACCCTACCTTAAAAAAAATCCCAACGAATCTTAATTCTCGAAAAGAAAAAGTATTACTAAACACAAAACCTATATAAAAACAATAAATTGTTGAAAGGAAAATGTATTACCAGCAATATATATAAAAATTTAGTTGGCAATAAATGACCCGCCGAGGTTGATATGCCATGAAAACAAAACAATCATTCTTACGTGTGTTTCTGTTTCTCTCTACTAAGCTCGGTTAACTATATTTTCTTTCTCTACCGCCCCACCTCATCTCTTTGTCTCACTAGTTTAAGTTGAAATATATCTTAAAGAAAATCCTGTAACCGTTTAATGATGACAGGCGATAACTTTTCAGACTTGCTTAATGTGACATCAATTTATTTCATCAATGGTATAGAAAACGTCTGGGTCTCAAGTCATTTCAAGTCTATATCCTACTTTACCCTTTTCAATTAAATTTCTCCCAATTGTCATTCCATTTGTTCACTGAGACGAACCCTCTAAAAATCCTCCCACCTTAATTGTCTCGATTTAGTAAAAATCGCGTTTTGTCAAGCTTTTATATATAATAATTCTTAACAGTAAAAAAATATTTCACTGCCTTACGAGGTGGTAATAAGATAGTACCGAACGCAACAGCTCTTGTGCTGCAGTAATGCATGTTTTTATTAGAAACTTATAATAAAAATATTACGACATATATATATATATATATATATATATATATATATATATATATATATATACGTAATAATACTATTTACTCTCTCACACCCTGATTGATCACTCTGGAAGAATGGTAGACTTTGAAAAACAGTAGCTATTCTGGCATGTACGCATCGCTCATTCAGTAATGAATTAGAGCACTCTGGCTCTTGGGCGTGTATAATGATAATATACACGTTAAAAAGTTCGCCTTTTTCTATCGAGCGCCCGTAGCCCAAAGGTAGAATCGCCGACTGACGCCAATTCGGTCGAGTTTCAATCCTGAGTTAAAAGCAATCGGAGTCTAACCGTACTCATGAGCTGTGATACAGCGAAACAGATCTCTCTGCGGATGACTATATATATATATATATACATATATGCATATCTATCTATCTATCTATCTATCTATATATATATACATATAGATAGATAGATAGATAGATAGATAGATAGATAGATAGATAGATAGATAGATAGATAATCATCACTATTAAACCGTTATTGGTCAGAATTAAATTAGACCAGTATACAGTTTTACAGTTGTGGTAAAAATTACTCAAAACATACATAATAAAAAAAATTGTGTTGTTTTTAAGCTTCTATACATAATAATTCCTAACAGAAAAAAATATTTCACTACCTGACGAGGTGCTAATAAAATAGCACCGAAACACAACAGCTCTTGTGTTGCAGTAAACTATGTTTTTATTATAAACTTATAATAAAAATATTACCATATACAATGCTCTACTAAGTATCGAGGACTCTTAATGAAGTAAATCATTACAAATAGTGAAATGTCAAACTATAAGTTTGTATTGCTTCTAATATAATTTTTTAAAAATTTTTTATATATAAGCGTTTCACCCCGAGCAAGGCATGTCACTGCCACTACTGCGCAGGGGACTACGTAGAGTGGAGAAAGGATGATTAAATATAGGAAATGTCAGAGGGTGGGTGATAGGCGGGTAAGGATACCGAGAATGAGGGTTGGGTAGATGAGAGTGTTCTGAGAATAATTGGGAGTTAGTGTGATAGGAGGTGTCTATTGACCCTACATTTAAACACCTGGAGATTGTAACTGTCGGGAAAGCAGAGTTGTGGAAGGGAGTTCCACAGGCGGGAAGCGCGAGAAAAGAAACTGTTGGAGTAGAATTTACGGTTACATCTTATTTATTTAACTGTAAAAGGGTGGGACCTAGTTGCTAATCTAGTATCTTGTGTAAATTCCTGCTTAGGCGGCACCAGTGATCTAAGCTCATCGGAGCAGTAGCCATGAAAGTACTTGTAGAAGAGGCACAGGGAAGCCACATCACGCCGGTGAGAGAGTGGTTGCAGCCGGTCTGCCAAGTCAGTATCAACCACGTTACAGATCCACCTTTGTATTTTGTCAAGAAGCCCAAGGAGAGCAGCAGGGGCACCCGACCAGATATGGCAGCAATATTCAATACACGGGCGGATGGTAGATTTGTATATGTGCAGAATAGATTCAGGTGGGAAAAACTTCCGGGCCCTGCACAGCAGACGGCGATTCTATCTCTAAAAAATATGCTCTCGGTAGAGGAAGGCAGACTTTAGCGTGTTATATCCACTGTAGACACACGCCAGTAGCCGAGAGTGTTCAAATTTATTTTCTGGCTGAACGAAGCGTAGATACGTGAGTAACTACTGTTTTTTCAAAGTCTACCCTTCCTCCATAGTGCTCAATCAGGGTGTGAGAGCATAATAATCACCCGCAGAAAGATTTGTTTCGCTCTATCACAGCTCATCAGTATGTTTAGTTATCCGATTTGCTTCTAGCCAGGATTGAAACGCTGCCGCCTTATTAAGTTCTCACTGTTTTTCAACAAATGGCGTTCCCACAACTTCGTACTTGTAATTTCAGATGGTATTGTATCTATAAGGCAGTACTACAAGCAAGCTTGAAATTCAGTCTATATCATTCCCGAAGAGTAAACAACTTTTTCATAGTGTTAAACATGTTGGATTTCGTGTCAAAGAAAGTGTATTTGTCGAAAGTTTTACTGCACTATTTTATTGAAAAAAAAAATCTGCAACTGAAGCATGCAGAATTCTTGTTGAGACTTACGGCGACCATAATCTAGAGATTGGTTTAGACGCTACAAAAATAATGAGCGTTCTTTATCATCAAAATCTTCTTTCTTTTGTTATGTGCCATATCCTTTCAGGACGTAGGCGACCATGGCTTTCCATATCTCCCTGTCCCTGGTGGCTCTCAGCACGCTTTCTCCTGTTGCACCATGCAACCCTCGTTCCGACATCCACCTGATCAGGCCTTTCAAATATGTTATCCGCTGCTTTCCTCTGTCTCTTTTTCCCTCTATCTGGCCTGTTAGTATCAGGTTCTCCAAGCCCTCCTTCCTCATTGCATGTCCCAGGAACTTTAGTTATCTCTTCCTGATGCTCAGTATTAGTTTCCTTTTCGTCTCCATCCTTTCCAAAACCTCATCATTGATCACATGCTCTGTCCATGATATTCGCAGCATCCTCTGTACAACCACATTACCGCTGCTTCAAGTTTTTCCTCATTTTCGATGATATTGTCCAGCATTCACTGCCATATTGAAGAACTTACATCACATAGCAATCTAGAACTCTCTTCTTTGTTTCTAGTGAAATAGGAATGATTAAAAACCAAGGACTTTGGGTGCCGTACGCGTCGAAGCCGAGAGACGTCGAACGTCGTCTTGTCATGTGTGAACAGCTGATTCAACAGCAGAAAAGAAAAAAGTTTTTCCATTGTATCTTGACTGGCGATAAAGATGGGTACACTAGGATAAGTCTAAGCGTAGAAGATCGTGAGGGTTAAGTCCGGCTATGCATCAACATCATCGGCAAAATAATTATGCATGGTTCTTCTGCTCTGCATTTGTTGGGATCAACTATGTGTGAGCTATCATGTGCTGTTCAAACCGACCGAAACCATCACTGGAGATCTCTATCGACTACAATCGAAGCGTTTGATTCGAGCACTGAAGTGATAACAGCTGTTAAACGAGCAGAGACACGATAAAGTGATTTTGTAGCATGACAAGGTAAGGCCAGATGTTGCAAAACGGGCGAAAACCGACTTGTAAACGCTTAAATGGGAAATCCTACCCCAATGGTCGTATTCACCAGACACTGACCGTCCGATTATCACTTATTCCGATCGATGGCACATTGCTTGGCTGAACAGCACTTTCATTCTTATGAAGAAGCCGAAAAATGGGGTGATTCGTAGTTAGCCCCAGAGGCATGTTGTTGTTTTTTAAATGCTGCCAAAAAATGGGTAAAAATAGAGCTAGCGATGGACAATATTTTCAGTGATATGTTTCTTAGTAAAACATCTTTTTCATAAAACATCAACGAGAACTTATTCAAGGTACTAAAAATTTAAATACCTGGGAAGTATTCTAACAGAAGACGCAAAGTGCGACACAGGGATCTGAAGGAGAATTGGCATGGTGAAGGACGCGTTCGAGAAGCTGAGTAAAGTATTAAGACACAAGATACTTTCACTAGAAACAAAGAAGAGAGTACTGGATTGCTATGTCAGTTCTTCAATATGGCAGTGAATGTTGGACTATATCAACAAAGATGAAAAAAAACTTGAAGCAGCTGAAATGTGGTTCTACCGAAGGATGCTGCAGATATATCATTCTACAGACGTAGAAGGTCATGATCATCTACAGGAAAAGGACAAGGCACATAGCGGAATATATATGTATATATATATATATATATATATATATTGTTTTTTTTTCTAGACAAATATTGTTAAATGTAAGAGACAATGAATGTCTATTTTGTTTAATCATGAGCCGTTCTAAACATCGTATTTTGGCTTCAATTTCAGTTGAAAATAGAGACAAAAATTATCTAACATACTGATGGATATCTTTTTATTACGTTGGTTCTAAGAGTTCGGCTCACATGAGTCATCTTCAGAGAGGTTACAGGGACGTTAACATAAAAACATCCGCCATCAAAGATGATTTTATCTCGTGTTGATATAAAACTTTGCTAAGCAACGACAACAGTCACCAAATAGTAAACGCAGTTCGTAATTTTGTAATACGGTTCTATGACGTCACACCGGTATATATATATATATATATATATATATATATATATATATATATAATACAAGAAATCTAGAAGTGAGCCACCCATCCATTTTCAGATGTTTAGTCTGTAATTATTAGTGTTGCCTTACTGTGATTAAGTTCATTATATATATGTGTGTGTGTGTGTGTATGTCAAGTTACTTAATATCAAGTCACTTAAATATGATATATAAAAATGTAATCACCTTAATTTCCAAAGTCTACAGCCTGAAGATTTGGAAAATGTTCAAATATACCAGAAAAGATATCTGTCTTTTTTCACTGAATAAAACGTAATATACTTGAAATCTGTCTTTGAATATTCTTCCATTTATAATATTCTTGGTATCGGAACAAATAAAAATCTAATGGTAAGAATGGAGAATGGGGAATGAACTTCCTGTCGAGTCTTTTTAGTGGGTGTTGGGGTATTTTTTTTCTTTCGTTTTTTTTTTTTTTTTTTGTTTTTTTTGTTTTTTAGAGTATGTTATTTTATTGCTATGCTGGAGAATAATACATTTTCTGCCTATCAAAACAGTACACTTTCGACATCAAAAATCTATCTAATCTAAACATATTTATAAATGGAACTTTGTCTCTGTGTGTGTGTCTGTGTTGTGTGTGTCTGTTACCTATAGACTCCGAAACGGCTGAACCGATTTTTTTGAAAATTTACACAGTTGTAAAATAAACGTCTGCGAGTGTTCTTTTGTGTCGAGGTACCCCCAATAAATATCGAAAATCGATAATCGAAAAAATCGGGTTGTAGAAGGAGTGGTCTGATTTTAATCAAATTTGATACACTCATAGACAAAGACATAAGAAACGATACTCAAAAGTTTCAAGATTGCAGTTCTTACAATAGTGCAGAAAATCGATAATGTATATATATATAAAAGGCAAGATGCTTGTGTGTGTGTCTGTTTATCTGTCTGTATGCCCTTTATACAAATCCACAATTTTTATCCGATTTTCACCAAACTTTAAAGAAGTATTCTTTAGGCTGAGTCTGAACTCCAGGACCATGGATTAGTTTTAAAGCTTTCATTACACCTGAGCAACGACGGGCTATACTACTAGTAATGTATATACAGAGGAGAAATTACTAACGCTTATACTTACACATCTCGATATGCAATTTTTTAAATAGATTCTTTTCCCTCTGTCGTTCATGAATGGAAGTAGACTGATCTTGTCATCTCAGGAAATTCAAATCCATTAGGATTGAAACCATCAATTTACAAGCTGCAAAACGAAAATAAATTCATAAACAAATTAAAGAAAACTAATAAAATAAAACAAGAAATTTACGTTCTCTAAGAATCTCGTTGAATTTGATCTGATTGACGCCATTTTGAATGACATTTGCAAAGAGCAAAAGAGGAAGATAATTTCTGACAAAACCCCTGATTTACCGGAAACTATAATTTCCACGAGAAATGATATTCTTTTAAATGGGGATTGGCTTACATAATGCTATTTGATAACTGAATGGGTTCTAAAAAGAAAGTTATAAAATGAAAGGCTCCTTGCTCGAAAATTATTTATTGAAGGTAGGGCAGGGCAATCAGTTAAGTGCCATACGTGAAACACGTTTGGGCGATCATGTCTCGAAAGAGACAAGACTGACTGGGCAGAAGATTATCCCTCAGTAGGTTGCCATTGCTTTCTGCGGTAGACTGGTTGCCAGCCAAGGCTATAAAACACAATCTGTCCTGTTATTTAACCCATAACTATAGGGAAGAGACGGATTAATGCCTTTTCACAAGGGTATTTGCGCGTAAGTGAATGAAATGAATTCAACTGGAATTTGAACTCGGATCCCCGATTTCTCGTTCCGAGCCGATATCCACTGTACCACAACGTACATGCTAAAAAAACACCGGGCACAGAGAAAATTGCCCGGATTTATTAGTTGACAATGTGATGACGTCATCAGTGTCATCCGTTTCCAGAAACTATGATTTTTGCGGATTTTTTTGGCTATTTCAATGGAAATTAGGCACAGAACGTGAACGAAAGCAGGAAATCTTTTCTCCCAAAATTAATAAACAAACAGATTTTTACTGCGTTCATTCGAATGTTGTCTACGTTCTTTCTTTCTTTCTTTCTTTCTTTCTTTCTTTGTGAATTGTTCAGTTTGATTTCTGACGAAGACATTTTTCTTTGCCCGGATTTTCATTATGATTGCACGGATCGGCCCGGGAGTTGCACTCAGATGTAGTTCGAGGCTTACGGCCTATCACGTTGAATACACCTGTTCTCGCTCGATCACCGAAGTTTAGCAACGTTGAGCCTGGTCAGTAAATAGATGGGTGACCATTTGGGAATGGCAGGTGCTGTAAGCGTTTAGTGGCGGATGTGCGTGCTTACGGCCATATTACGTTGAATACACCGGTTCTCGCTCGATCACCGAAGTTAAGCAACGTTGACCCTGACCAATACTTAGATGGATGACCGCTTGGAAATACCAGGTGCTGTAAGCTTATAGTGACGGTTGTGCGTTGTGGTGCAGTGGATATCGGCTCGGAAAGAGAAATCGGTGAGCCGAGTTCGAATTCCAGTTGAATACACTGTATTCACTTAAGCACTGGTACCCTTGGGAAAGGTATTAATCCGTCCATTCCCTCCAGTTATGGGTTAAATAACAACGGTAGGACTTGGGGACCCTGCTCTTAAAAACAAATCGCAATGAATCATGAAAAGAAAAACGTTGTAAACATAAAATAACCTTTCCCCAAAATCATTGGTTATGACCTTAAATGATCCCATAAGGATTGATAGCTCGTTCCTCAAAAACAAACAAACAAACAATCAGATGTAGTTCAAAATTTTAGAACGCTAAAGACACTTTCAAATTTTTCAGAAAGCCAAAATTAGGGGTAGAAAAATATTTATTATCACCCCACAAAGTCAGGGATCAGTTTATGTATTGATTATAATATAGAATGGATCACCCCCACTTTATATTATCTATATCCGTATCTGTTGCCCCTCCCACTCCCTTCCTAATCCAACAGAGACATTCTGCATTGGTATCTATCTTTATAAAAGTGACGAGGGTGGACGTTGTGTAAGTATTTGCTATGTAAATTCATCATATGTTTTTTATTCTTATCATTCTTTAAACTAACCGAGGGAAACTGGGCTAAACTGCTACTATATCTCAATATATTTATAAATGGAACTTTGTCTCTCTGTGTGTCCGTTACCTATAGACTCCAAAACGGGTGAACCGATTTTCTTGAACATTTACACAGTCGTACTATAAGCGTCTGCGAATGTTCTTAGCTAGGTTTTGTGTCGAGGTACCTCCGATAAATATCAAAAATCGATAATCGAAAAAATCGGGTTATAGAAGGAGTGGTCCGATTTTAATCAAATTTGATACACTCATAGACAAAGACATACGAAACGATACTCAAAAGTTTCAAGGTTGCAGTTCTTACAATAGTGCAGAAAATCGATAATGTATATATATATATAAAAGGCAAGATGTTTGTGTGTGTTTGTTTATTTGCCTGTATGTCTGTAATTTTTCAGCCCTTTTACTTTAGTTTTTGCTTCGGGTTTGGCGCTAAGTAGGTATATAGGTATAATTGTAGTTCTTAGTCTCAGCCATGATACCATTTACTCAGAGGGCTTATTTAGCATTCAAAATTCAGTTTACGACGAGAAAAAATATTTGATATTGATGCGAGGAAAACAAAATTTGACTTACATCCATTTATTTTTCTTTCAGTCTACGGTTTCGCTTTAATTGGAAACAACTATTGCTTTTGAGTCTTTCGTGCCAACGTCCAAAGAGTCTGAGCTCTAGGACTATGGATTAGTTTTAAAGCTGTCATTACACCTGAGCAACGCCGGGCTATACTGCTACTGTATCTATAATAATCTATATCAATGTTTCTGAAACTTACTTACTTCAAGACGTGCTTATAGAATATTTAAAACTTTGTGCCGCACTTTATTTGTGGAATAAATAAGTTATTCTTTGTATGTACATAAGTATACTTTATTGAATAATTTTTAGACTACATTTTTCAATATGATAGAACATAAATCCATACATACATATATATATATATATATATATATATATATATATGTGTGTGTGTGTGTGTGTGTGTGTGTATATATATATATATATATATATATATATATATATATATATACATACACTACCGGCCATAATTATTTTCATTTTTAGGTTTCTGTAAAAAAACAAATTAAAATAATACATTTAATAAATGGAAAAATCTCTATCCCAGATTTATGATTTATAACCTTAAACAAACTCTAGTACCGAAAAACAAGTTTTAAATCTAAAAACGATCAGTTCATAATATGCACCTGATGTTTGCGTAGTGTTTGAAAATTCGAGTAGTGCTTTACACGTAAGATAATATATATATATATATATATATATATATATATATATATATATAATACATAATCCATATACATATATATAATGCATATATTGTGTGTATTTTGGCAGTATTTTATCATTAATGCAGGTTTCATTGAATAATATAGACAAGTTTTGTCTATTAATTTTGTGTAGGATCCGTTCATACCGCCTGATATACTTGATGGTGATGTCGTTAAAAGACAAAAAAAAATCACAGTAATTGTTGATTTTTTTATCGGGTCTAAGCTTTCGGCTCACATAAGCCATTATCAAAGAGTAAATATTAACACACAGTAAACATAGAACATTTAAGTTATTAACAATAAAGAGAATTGAATTGAAAATATAAGTCCATCCCTACCGAAGACAGTGACAAAATATATATAATACATATATATATATATATATATATATATATACATATAATATATATAATATAATATAATACATACATATATATATATATATATATATATATATATATAATAATAAAAAAATTAGAAAATACGAAATACGGAAATACGTACGATAAAATATTATTTTTTTTTATCGTACGTATTTTCGTATTTTGTATTTTTGATAACATCTAGTGTTATTCTATCATCCATAAATGCCTGTAAGTATGAAATTGACTTTATTTGTTGACATTATAAAATTTTGTGCCTATATTAATTTGTTCATATATATATATATATATTTTCTAGACATATTCTATTAAATATAAGAGACAATGAATGTCTATTATGTTTAATCATGAGCCGTTCTAAACGTCGTATTTTTGCTTTAATTTCAGTTGAAAATAAAGACAAAAATTCTCCAACATTTGGATAATTATTTATTGGTTTTCTTCTAAGCTTTCGGCTCACATGAGCCATCTTCAGAGAGGTAGTTTAAACTGAAATATTATAAAATCCACCATCACCGACGATTTTATTTTGTGTTGACATAAAACTCCGCTTGGCAACGGCAATAGTTACCAAAAATAATAAACGCAGTTCTTAAGTTTGCGATGCGGTTTTATGACGTCACACCGCGGGATAGCGCGAAATGACAACAAAACCATCTAGTCAAATGCAATGTAATATGTTATTTCCTGTTTTAAAGTTGATTTTATTGAGTGTTGGTTGTTTTGATTTGATGTACATGGCCTCCAATATCTGCAGGTTCCTCTTACTGTGTGTATGAGTAAGGATCACCGTATTGTTGACCAAAATCTGTCTGATATTACCTACATGTTTATGTTTTTCAGAGAAATGTTGTTTAATAGTACTCTGATCAGAAAGATGACATGTAAGTCTACGGGAGAGCGTGGTTGTGGTAAAACCAATATATGTACTAGGTTTTTGAGTAGTATCAGAGATGCAATCTCTGAATGGGCATGTAAATTGGTACACTACATTGGTTTTTTGTAAAGAATTTAGTTTAGTGCCTGTTGGGTTATTATAAACTATGAGGTCAATTGTTTTAAACTTTTTATAATATATAATAAGTTTAATTTGATTATTACTATCCACTGGTTTAACATTTCTACGTATTATGTTTTTGAGAGTTTTTTCATCTTGTTTATAATTATTATGTATTTGGTTGCAATAGTATAAGTTAATAGTGTTATGTTTATTTTGATGTAAACCATTATTAATATTATCATTATTGTTAGAGCTATTGTTAAGTTTGTTGAGATACATTTTAATTTGTTGATCAATAACGGAGTTAGGAAATCCATTATTGACTAGTGTTTGCTTAATGTTGTGTAATTCTTTATAAAATATAGATTTGGAAGAAGATATCATTTGTGTGCGTTGAAGTAAGTTTTTTATAACAGCTAACTTATATCGTTGGGGACATTCACTATTATAATTAAGAAGACACGAATTTATGCTAGTTGGTTTCCTATATAGAGAAGTAGTAAATTTATGTGTGCTAGAATCAATGAATACATCAAGGAATGGGAGTTTGTTATTAATATTAAGTTCTAATGTAAACTTGAGGACGGAGTGACTTTCAAATTGGTTTTTAAGATATTTAATTTGATCGATATTCTTAGCTAAAACAAAGATGTCATCTATATATCTTACATATATACAGGGTTTATTGTTGTCATTAATTATTTTATTTTCTAGATTTGCCATATAATAATTAGAAAAAAGGGGACCTAAAGGAGATCCCATCGCAATGCCATCTATTTGTGTATAAATATTGCCTAAGGGGTCGTGAAAGGGTACTTGTGTGGTGCATGCTAATAATAGTTTTTTTAATATAGTGGGTTTAATATTGATTGATGGGAGAGTAGCATGGTTGTATACATCACGGATAATGATGTCAATTGTTTCATGGACGGGAACATTTGTGAATAAGTTTTGAACATCCAAAGATGCAATCATTTGATTATTAGGTTGTACGGAATGGAGAATCTGTAAAAATTCGTCCGTGGAGTTAATGCTATATTTTCCAGGAAGATAGGGAGTAATTAGTTTGTTAAGTGTTTTGGAAAGGTTATATATTGGTGTGGGTATTTGAGAAATGATAGGTCGGAGGGGATGATCTTTTTTATGGATTTTTACATTTCCATAAAGGTAGCCGGGCTGATAATCACCTATAATCTTTTGAAGTTTATAGGATCCTATTTCAGCATTGTTTGCAGTAATAAGTTTATTAATATGTTTTTTAAGTTGGGTTGTGGTATTACAAGTTAATTTTTTAAATTTGTTGTGATCGTCGAGAATGGCCTGTAATTTTGAGTGATATTCCTGTCTGTTTAAAATAACAAAAGTATTGGTTTTATCGGCACGCCGGATAACAATATTTTTGTTATTTTTTAGATGTGTGGCTGCTTTTATGAGAGGCATATTTATAATATCATTAGGATTTTTATGGTAACGGTGTTTGATTGATTCAGCTTTGAGTAATTCTTTTAAGCCTACCTGTGTAGTAATATGGTTGTCCTGTTCGAGTTGAAGTATTTGTTGGTATAAAGCTTCAATTTCCATTTGTTTAAACATTGAATTAGGTTTCTGTGCGACATGAAAATTTGGTCCGAGATTAAGGAATTCTATTTCATCTGGAGTAAGTTGGTAATCCGATAGGTTAATGAAGTTGTCATTGATGTTTGGTAAGAGTATTTTTCCTTTATATAATTTGTTTAGCTTTTTTTGGATGACTTGTTTATGGGATTCATGTTCCTTTTGTGTTGTATTGTATAATAAATCCAATATTTCCTTGAATTTTTCACTTGTGGTAGAAGACTGTAAAATTTCTTTGATGTGTACAATTTCAGTGTTGATTTCTTGTAATTCCTGTTTGGCTGTGTGCATTTGACGTTTTATGAGGTTCCATTGCAATTTCTTAGCGGTGGGATCATTTAATGCTGCGGCATCATGTAACTTAAATTTAGTATATCGAGGCAGCAAGTAATTTTCTAGACATATTCTATTAAATATAAGAGACAATGAATGTCTATTATGTTTAATCATGAGCCGTTCTAAACGTCGTATTTTTGCTTTAATTTCAGTTGAAAATAAAGACAAAAATTCTCCAACATTTGGATAATTATTTATTGGTTTTCTTCTAAGCTTTCGGCTCACATGAGCCATCTTCAGAGAGGTAGTTTAAACTGAAATATTATAAAATCCACCATCACCGACGATTTTATTTTGTGTTGACATAAAACTCCGCTTGGCAACGGCAATAGTTACCAAAAATAATAAACGCAGTTCTTAAGTTTGCGATGCGGTTTTATGACGTCACACCGCGGGATAGCGCGAAATGACAACAAAACCATCTAGTCAAATGCAATGTAATATGTTATTTCCTGTTTTAAAGTTGATTTTATTGAGTGTTGGTTGTTTTGATTTGATGTACATGGCCTCCAATATCTGCAGGTTCCTCTTACTGTGTGTATGAGTAAGGATCACCGTATTGTTGACCAAAATCTGTCTGATTATCAGCCCGGCTACCTTTATGGAAATGTAAAAATCCATAAAAAAGATCATCCCCTCCGACCTATCATTTCTCAAATACCCACACCAATATATAACCTTTCCAAAACACTTAACAAACTAATTACTCCCTATCTTCCTGGAAAATATAGCATTAACTCCACGGACGAATTTTTACAGATTCTCCATTCCGTACAACCTAATAATCAAATGATTGCATCTTTGGATGTTCAAAACTTATTCACAAATGTTCCCGTCCATGAAACAATTGACATCATTATCCGTGATGTATACAACCATGCTACTCTCCCATCAATCAATATTAAACCCACTATATTAAAAAAACTATTATTAGCATGCACCACACAAGTACCCTTTCACGACCCCTTAGGCAATATTTATACACAAATAGATGGCATTGCGATGGGATCTCCTTTAGGTCCCCTTTTTTCTAATTATTATATGGCAAATCTAGAAAATAAAATAATTAATGACAACAATAAACCCTGTATATATGTAAGATATATAGATGACATCTTTGTTTTAGCTAAGAATATCGATCAAATTAAATATCTTAAAAACCAATTTGAAAGTCACTCCGTCCTCAAGTTTACATTAGAACTTAATATTAATAACAAACTCCCATTCCTTGATGTATTCATTGATTCTAGCACACATAAATTTACTACTTCTCTATATAGGAAACCAACTAGCATAAATTCGTGTCTTCTTAATTATAATAGTGAATGTCCCCAACGATATAAGTTAGCTGTTATAAAAAACTTACTTCAACGCACACAAATGATATCTTCTTCCAAATCTATATTTTATAAAGAATTACACAACATTAAGCAAACACTAGTCAATAATGGATTTCCTAACTCCGTTATTGATCAACAAATTAAAATGTATCTCAACAAACTTAACAATAGCTCTAACAATAATGATAATATTAATAATGGTTTACATCAAAATAAACATAACACTATTAACTTATACTATTGCAACCAAATACATAATAATTATAAACAAGATGAAAAAACTCTCAAAAACATAATACGTAGAAATGTTAAACCAGTGGATAGTAATAATCAAATTAAACTTATTATATATTATAAAAAGTTTAAAACAATTGACCTCATAGTTTATAATAACCCAACAGGCACTAAACTAAATTCTTTACAAAAAACCAATGTAGTGTACCAATTTACATGCCCATTCAGAGATTGCATCTCTGATACTACTCAAAAACCTAGTACATATATTGGTTTTACCACAACCACGCTCTCCCGTAGACTTACATGTCATCTTTCTGATCAGAGTACTATTAAACAACATTTCTCTGAAAAACATAAACATGTAGGTAATATCAGACAGATTTTGGTCAACAATACGGTGATCCTTACTCATACACACAGTAAGAGGAACCTGCAGATATTGGAGGCCATGTACATCAAATCAAAACAACCAACACTCAATAAAATCAACTTTAAAACAGGAAATAACATATTACATTGCATTTGACTAGATGGTTTTGTTGTCATTTCGCGCTATCCCGCGGTGTGACGTCATAAAACCGCATCGCAAACTTAAGAACTGCGTTTATTATTTTTGGTAACTATTGCCGTTGCCAAGCGGAGTTTTATGTCAACACAAAATAAAATCGTCGGTGATGGTGGATTTTATAATATTTCAGTTTAAACTACCTCTCTGAAGATGGCTCATGTGAGCCGAAAGCTTAGAAGAAAACCAATAAATAATTATCCAAATGTTGGAGAATTTTTGTCTTTATTTTCAACTGAAATTAAAGCAAAAATACGACGTTTAGAACGGCTCATGATTAAACATAATAGACATTCATTGTCTCTTATATTTAATAGAATATGTCTAGAAAATTACTTGCTGCCTCGATATACTAAATTTAAGTTACATGATGCCGCAGCATTAAATGATCCCACCGCTAAGAAATTGCAATGGAACCTCATAAAACGTCAAATGCACACAGCCAAACAGGAATTACAAGAAATCAACACTGAAATTGTACACATCAAAGAAATTTTACAGTCTTCTACCACAAGTGAAAAATTCAAGGAAATATTGGATTTATTATACAATACAACACAAAAGGAACATGAATCCCATAAACAAGTCATCCAAAAAAAGCTAAACAAATTATATAAAGGAAAAATACTCTTACCAAACATCAATGACAACTTCATTAACCTATCGGATTACCAACTTACTCCAGATGAAATAGAATTCCTTAATCTCGGACCAAATTTTCATGTCGCACAGAAACCTAATTCAATGTTTAAACAAATGGAAATTGAAGCTTTATACCAACAAATACTTCAACTCGAACAGGACAACCATATTACTACACAGGTAGGCTTAAAAGAATTACTCAAAGCTGAATCAATCAAACACCGTTACCATAAAAATCCTAATGATATTATAAATATGCCTCTCATAAAAGCAGCCACACATCTAAAAAATAACAAAAATATTGTTATCCGGCGTGCCGATAAAACCAATACTTTTGTTATTTTAAACAGACAGGAATATCACTCAAAATTACAGGCCATTCTCGACGATCACAACAAATTTAAAAAATTAACTTGTAATACCACAACCCAACTTAAAAAACATATTAATAAACTTATTACTGCAAACAATGCTGAAATAGGATCCTATAAACTTCAAAAGATTATAGGTGATTATCAGCCCGGCTACCTTTATGGAAATGTAAAAATCCATAAAAAAGATCATCCCCTCCGACCTATCATTTCTCAAATACCCACACCAATATATAACCTTTCCAAAACACTTAACAAACTAATTACTCCCTATCTTCCTGGAAAATATAGCATTAACTCCACGGACGAATTTTTACAGATTCTCCATTCCGTACAACCTAATAATCAAATGATTGCATCTTTGGATGTTCAAAACTTATTCACAAATGTTCCCGTCCATGAAACAATTGACATCATTATCCGTGATGTATACAACCATGCTACTCTCCCATCAATCAATATTAAACCCACTATATTAAAAAAACTATTATTAGCATGCACCACACAAGTACCCTTTCACGACCCCTTAGGCAATATTTATACACAAATAGATGGCATTGCGATGGGATCTCCTTTAGGTCCCCTTTTTTCTAATTATTATATGGCAAATCTAGAAAATAAAATAATTAATGACAACAATAAACCCTGTATATATGTAAGATATATAGATGACATCTTTGTTTTAGCTAAGAATATCGATCAAATTAAATATCTTAAAAACCAATTTGAAAGTCACTCCGTCCTCAAGTTTACATTAGAACTTAATATTAATAACAAACTCCCATTCCTTGATGTATTCATTGATTCTAGCACACATAAATTTACTACTTCTCTATATAGGAAACCAACTAGCATAAATTCGTGTCTTCTTAATTATAATAGTGAATGTCCCCAACGATATAAGTTAGCTGTTATAAAAAACTTACTTCAACGCACACAAATGATATCTTCTTCCAAATCTATATTTTATAAAGAATTACACAACATTAAGCAAACACTAGTCAATAATGGATTTCCTAACTCCGTTATTGATCAACAAATTAAAATGTATCTCAACAAACTTAACAATAGCTCTAACAATAATGATAATATTAATAATGGTTTACATCAAAATAAACATAACACTATTAACTTATACTATTGCAACCAAATACATAATAATTATAAACAAGATGAAAAAACTCTCAAAAACATAATACGTAGAAATGTTAAACCAGTGGATAGTAATAATCAAATTAAACTTATTATATATTATAAAAAGTTTAAAACAATTGACCTCATAGTTTATAATAACCCAACAGGCACTAAACTAAATTCTTTACAAAAAACCAATGTAGTGTACCAATTTACATGCCCATTCAGAGATTGCATCTCTGATACTACTCAAAAACCTAGTACATATATTGGTTTTACCACAACCACGCTCTCCCGTAGACTTACATGTCATCTTTCTGATCAGAGTACTATTAAACAACATTTCTCTGAAAAACATAAACATGTAGGTAATATCAGACAGATTTTGGTCAACAATACGGTGATCCTTACTCATACACACAGTAAGAGGAACCTGCAGATATTGGAGGCCATGTACATCAAATCAAAACAACCAACACTCAATAAAATCAACTTTAAAACAGGAAATAACATATTACATTGCATTTGACTAGATGGTTTTGTTGTCATTTCGCGCTATCCCGCGGTGTGACGTCATAAAACCGCATCGCAAACTTAAGAACTGCGTTTATTATTTTTGGTAACTATTGCCGTTGCCAAGCGGAGTTTTATGTCAACACAAAATAAAATCGTCGGTGATGGTGGATTTTATAATATTTCAGTTTAAACTACCTCTCTGAAGATGGCTCATGTGAGCCGAAAGCTTAGAAGAAAACCAATAAATAATTATCCAAATGTTGGAGAATTTTTGTCTTTATTTTCAACTGAAATTAAAGCAAAAATACGACGTTTAGAACGGCTCATGATTAAACATAATAGACATTCATTGTCTCTTATATTTAATAGAATATGTCTAGAAAATTACTTGCTGCCTCGATATACTAAATTTAAGTTACATGATGCCGCAGCATTAAATGATCCCACCGCTAAGAAATTGCAATGGAACCTCATAAAACGTCAAATGCACACAGCCAAACAGGAATTACAAGAAATCAACACTGAAATTGTACACATCAAAGAAATTTTACAGTCTTCTACCACAAGTGAAAAATTCAAGGAAATATTGAATTTATTATACAATACAACACAAAAGGAACATGAATCCCATAAACAAGTCATCCAAAAAAAGCTAAACAAATTATATAAAGGAAAAATACTCTTACCAAACATCAATGACAACTTCATTAACCTATCGGATTACCAACTTACTCCAGATGAAATAGAATTCCTTAATCTCGGACCAAATTTTCATGTCGCACAGAAACCTAATTCAATGTTTAAACAAATGGAAATTGAAGCTTTATACCAACAAATACTTCAACTCGAACAGGACAACCATATTACTACACAGGTAGGCTTAAAAGAATTACTCAAAGCTGAATCAATCAAACACCGTTACCATAAAAATCCTAATGATATTATAAATATGCCTCTCATAAAAGCAGCCACACATCTAAAAAATAACAAAAATATTGTTATCCGGCGTGCCGATAAAACCAATACTTTTGTTATTTTAAACAGACAGGAATATCACTCAAAATTACAGGCCATTCTCGACGATCACAACAAATTTAAAAAATTAACTTGTAATACCACAACCCAACTTAAAAAACATATTAATAAACTTATTACTGCAAACAATGCTGAAATAGGATCCTATAAACTTCAAAAGATTATAGGTGATTATCAGCCCGGCTACCTTTATGGAAATGTAAAAATCCATAAAAAAGATCATCCCCTCCGACCTATCATTTCTCAAATACCCACACCAATATATAACCTTTCCAAAACACTTAACAAACTAATTACTCCCTATCTTCCTGGAAAATATAGCATTAACTCCACGGACGAATTTTTACAGATTCTCCATTCCGTACAACCTAATAATCAAATGATTGCATCTTTGGATGTTCAAAACTTATTCACAAATGTTCCCGTCCATGAAACAATTGACATCATTATCCGTGATGTATACAACCATGCTACTCTCCCATCAATCAATATTAAACCCACTATATTAAAAAAACTATTATTAGCATGCACCACACAAGTACCCTTTCACGACCCCTTAGGCAATATTTATACACAAATAGATGGCATTGCGATGGGATCTCCTTTAGGTCCCCTTTTTTCTAATTATTATATGGCAAATCTAGAAAATAAAATAATTAATGACAACAATAAACCCTGTATATATGTAAGATATATAGATGACATCTTTGTTTTAGCTAAGAATATCGATCAAATTAAATATCTTAAAAACCAATTTGAAAGTCACTCCGTCCTCAAGTTTACATTAGAACTTAATATTAATAACAAACTCCCATTCCTTGATGTATTCATTGATTCTAGCACACATAAATTTACTACTTCTCTATATAGGAAACCAACTAGCATAAATTCGTGTCTTCTTAATTATAATAGTGAATGTCCCCAACGATATAAGTTAGCTGTTATAAAAAACTTACTTCAACGCACACAAATGATATCTTCTTCCAAATCTATATTTTATAAAGAATTACACAACATTAAGCAAACACTAGTCAATAATGGATTTCCTAACTCCGTTATTGATCAACAAATTAAAATGTATCTCAACAAACTTAACAATAGCTCTAACAATAATGATAATATTAATAATGGTTTACATCAAAATAAACATAACACTATTAACTTATACTATTGCAACCAAATACATAATAATTATAAACAAGATGAAAAAACTCTCAAAAACATAATACGTAGAAATGTTAAACCAGTGGATAGTAATAATCAAATTAAACTTATTATATATTATAAAAAGTTTAAAACAATTGACCTCATAGTTTATAATAACCCAACAGGCACTAAACTAAATTCTTTACAAAAAACCAATGTAGTGTACCAATTTACATGCCCATTCAGAGATTGCATCTCTGATACTACTCAAAAACCTAGTACATATATTGGTTTTACCACAACCACGCTCTCCCGTAGACTTACATGTCATCTTTCTGATCAGAGTACTATTAAACAACATTTCTCTGAAAAACATAAACATGTAGGTAATATCAGACAGATTTTGGTCAACAATACGGTGATCCTTACTCATACACACAGTAAGAGGAACCTGCAGATATTGGAGGCCATGTACATCAAATCAAAACAACCAACACTCAATAAAATCAACTTTAAAACAGGAAATAACATATTACATTGCATTTGACTAGATGGTTTTGTTGTCATTTCGCGCTATCCCGCGGTGTGACGTCATAAAACCGCATCGCAAACTTAAGAACTGCGTTTATTATTTTTGGTAACTATTGCCGTTGCCAAGCGGAGTTTTATGTCAACACAAAATAAAATCGTCGGTGATGGTGGATTTTATAATATTTCAGTTTAAACTACCTCTCTGAAGATGGCTCATGTGAGCCGAAAGCTTAGAAGAAAACCAATAAATAATTATCCAAATGTTGGAGAATTTTTGTCTTTATTTTCAACTGAAATTAAAGCAAAAATACGACGTTTAGAACGGCTCATGATTAAACATAATAGACATTCATTGTCTCTTATATTTAATAGAATATGTCTAGAAAATTACTTGCTGCCTCGATATACTAAATATATATATATATATACATACACAGGTATATATATATATATATATATATATATATATATATATATATATATATACACTACCTGTCATAATTATTAGAACAGGCCAGTTTGCTAAAAATAATGATCTATTTTTTGTATCTATTGCCAAGTGGATAATTCTAAATGAAAATAAAATGGTTCTTTTGTTATTATTACTTTGCAAAATTTTACAAGGCAGCCAGGAAGCCTTTGCTTCGGCCAGCCAATAAGAAAAAGAGACTAGTATGGAAGACGTTTCGATGTACATAGTTAAGTTGTAAGGGACGTCGTTAATAATTACAATCGTGTCTGACACAAGGATGATAGATGCAACATTTCCGCTAATCGGACCTCAAATTTATCTCCGATACCCCCACAATATTTATATTAATACAATTCATCAAACATAAAACAATTCAAGAGTCAAGAAATAAGAAATAAGATAACAATGACGCCGATGTATCCACGGTAAACATTTATTAACGATTTTTTAAAATCATTTCATCCCAAGCAAGGCTTTCTACTGTCAGTGTTGCGCAGGGGGTTACATAGGGGAAAGTGATGAAAAAAAGGGGTTAGTTATAGGAAATGTCGGGAGGAGGGTAATTGACGGATGAGAATACCGAGGATGGGGTGGAGTAGATGAAAAATGAACTTGAGAGAATGGATGTGATTTAGTGTGATAGGAGGTGTCTATTGACCTTACATTTAAATTCCTGGATATTGTAGCTCTAGAGGAAGCATGTATATGGAAGGGAATTCCACAGGCGGGAAGTGCGATAAAAGAAGTAAAGGAGTAGAAATTGCGGTTACATTTTATCGGTTTCACAGTAAAAGTATGGAACCTAGTTGCTAATCTAGTAGCTCGTGTAAATTCATACCTAGGGGGCATTAGTGGTCTAAGTTCATCGGAACAGAAGCCGTGAAAGTATTAATAGAAAAGGCACAAGGAAGCCACGTCACGCCAGTGAGAGAGTAACTGCAGCCGGGCTGTACAAAAGTTGGAAGAACAAATGCAATTTACTGTTGACAATAGTTAAGTAGGAGAAAGAGTTTTCTCCTATAGACTGCAGAGAAAGTCAAATGTTCTTTGGAAGAAAGTCACTTCTTGAATGAAGATTTAGATTTAGGTTGAATGAAATAAAGTCTGTTTCAAATGAAAGTATTGTTAACACAATGTTCTTGAATTGTTTGTAGAATGTACAAATGTTCATTTGTATAGAATAGATCAACAGTGCTTATACTGAGTGTTCAGCATAGTGTCCAACTGGATGTTTAAACAGTTGTACGTTTTGTCTGTGTGTGCGTTTGCCGTGTGAGTAAGACTTGGATTCCACTGACTTGGATTCTAGAAGCAACTGAAATTTTACTGAAGAAGCAAGGAAAATACTGTTCTTCTTCTTCTTCTATGTGCCCTGTACCTTCAGGACGTAGGCGATCATGGCTCTCCACGTCCCTTGTGGCTCTTAGTATGTTTGCTCCTGTTGCTCCTGGCAACCCCCGTTCCGTCATCCACCTGATCAGACCCTGCAAATATGTCATCCGCTGCCTTCCTCTGTCTCTCCTTCCTTCTATCTGTCCAGTCAGTATCAGGTCCTTCAGGCTCTCCTTCCTCATTGCATGTCCCAGGAACTTCAGTTGTCTCTTCCTGATGCTCAGCATCAATTTCCTTTTTGTTGCCATTCTTTCTAACACTTCGTCGTTGCTTGTATGCTCAGTCCACGATATCCGTAGCATGGGTTAGGGTTTTAGTAGGCTCCAGAGAGCTTCGTGGGAAAACTTTACATTTACTTACATTTGCAATAAAAGATTTGATTGGTCATAAATTGATCAATTAGAAATCGTGTACTGAACAGAGTATGGGAAGTTGTTGGAATTATTCTCAACTGCGATTACAAAATTGTCTCGTAAGTGTTTGTATTAGCAATTATTCAACCAAACGCTGCTGAGTTAAAAAATGCAATGCTTAATTCTGTGTGGGTGTGAACATGATAATATTTTACACGCTGTTGAATATAGCATGTTGAATTATGTGTATGTATATTGGTGTGAAAGTTATGAACACAGTGGTGTCCTATAAAGTAATAAGCAAGTATAAACGACTTTAGAAATGACGGACATTCTAAAGATGATAACATCCTTTTTTTCTTTCTTTCATTATCAGTAAGTATGCATGGATATTTTTCAATCTCTTTCTCTCTCTCTCTCTCTCTCTCTCTCTCTCTCTCTCTATATATATATATATATATATATATATATATATATATATATAAACTAGACCGTTGACTATTGTTCGCAAAATTTAATTAGTTCCTTTTGTCTGAAAATGTGAACGCCATGTTGTCCTTGCAGCCATCCGAATCTTCCCAACTCCTTCCCTCATGCAATATTAAAGGCTTTGATTACAAGATACTGCTAGAAAAAAAAATGGCAGCGAAAATAATAATAATAATTAAAATAAATAAAAAAACAATGTTTGACGAATAATTGGTGAGCCTAGAATGAATAGACATTATGAAAAATATCATTTGTGCTAACAAGCATTAGAACTTGTTTGGACTGATTGGCGCAAGTGTGGGAATGAGTTGTCTCCCTTTACGATTATTCCGTTGCCATGATCGATTTAGTCAGACCTTAATTGTTTTTATTCAGCTTTTGTCGTTTAAGCATAATTGAGGATTTTCCTATATTTGTTGTTTATTGTTATACATTATTTAAATATTTTCTTTAATTTTCTTATCGTTCCTTATATATATATATATATATATATATATATATATATATATATACTTGCTTTGTCTATTTTTTAATACATTCCTATTTTGATTTTTTTTTTTAAGTCAGGTGCTCTCTCTTTCTCTCTTTGTATTCGTTCTCCACTCTTTCTTTTTTATTTTCTTTTGTTTTATTTTTCAGTTTTTCATTCTTTCTTCACTTTTTTCTGCTTTATTTTTTTCTTCATTTCTGTTTCATTTTTGGGTCGGTTTTCTTTATTTTTATCTGTTTTATTTTTCTCCTTTTATAAGTCATTCATTTACTTTCCTTGTTTAATATTACTTAATTCTTTTTAAGTTTCCTTCTAGCATACTACGAATTTTTTCTTTCTTTTTTAGTTCTTTCTTTCTTTCTTTCTTTCTTTCTTTCTTTCTTTCATTCATTCATTCTTTATTTATTTATTTATTTATTTATTTATTTATTTTTCAGGCATCCATTCACTTTCCTTGTTTAATTTTACTTAATTCTTTTTAAGTTTCTTTCTACCATATGACGATTTTTTTCTTCTTTCTTTCTTTCTTTCTTTCTTTCTTTCTTTCTTTCTTTCTTTTTCAGGCATCCATTCGCTTTCCTTGTTTAATTTACTTATTTCTTCTGAAGTTTTCTTTCTACCATATTACGATTTTTATTTTGTATTTTATTATTCAACATATTTTTTCGTATACTTTTTCCCAATTATGCAGAGCATTCTAATTATATATAAATATTTTCTTTACTGAATGCATTATTACGAGGAAAATTAATCAAACATTTGCTGTAGATAAGTAGGGCGCCTAACAAAGTGCTAATCAATTCACCAGTGAAATAAGATCGGTTCTCTCGAGTTCCTAAAAGGGAAGACAAATTTATAAGTAGAATTTGATGTATGAATATACTAGCAGTATAGCCGGGCGTTGCTCGGGTGTAATGAAAGCTTTAAAACTAATCCATGGTCCTGGAGCTCAGACTCAGCCGAAAGAATATTTGTGTGAAGTTTGGTGAGAATCGGTTAAAAATTGTGGATTTGTATAAAGGAGATACAGACAGATAAACAGACACACACAAACCTGTTGCTTTTATATATATATATATATATATATATATATATATATATATATATATATATATATATAATCGATTTTCTGCACTATTGTAAGAACTGCAACCTTGAAACTTCTGAATATCGTTTCTTATGTCTTTGTCTATGAGTGTATCAAATTTGATTAAAATCGGACCACTCCTTCTATAACCCAATTTTTTCGATTATCGATTTTCTATATTTATCCGGGGTATCTCAACACAAACCTAGCTACGAACACTCGCAGACGCTTATAGTACAACTGTGTCAATTTTCAAGAAAATCGGTTCAGCCGTTTCGGATTCTATAGGTAACAGACACACACAACACAGACACACACACAGACAAAGTTCCATTTATAGATAAGTTTACATTTATATATTTATAAATTTGTATATCATAACAAATTTAGAAACAAACATTAAATGTTATAGAAATACGGTTCTACAAAAGGATGCTGAGAATACGATGGACATAGCAGGTGAACAACGATGAATTTTTAGAGAAAATGGAAACAAAAAAAGATATTTATACTTAATTTATTAATGAGTGTTAAGTGCAGTAGATATCGGCTCGAAACGAAAAATCAGGGAGCAAGGTTCGAATTCCAGTTGAATTCATTACATTCACTTAAGCGCAAATACCCTTGGGAAAGGTATTAATCCGTCTCTTCTCTCCAGTTATGGATTAAATAACAGGGCAGATTGGGTTCTATGGCCTTGGCTGGCCACCAGTCTACCTCAGAAAGTAATTGCAACCTACTGCAGGATAATCTTCTGCCCAGTCAGTCATGTCTCGAAAGAGACATGATCGCCCAAGCGTGTTTTTACGTATGGTACTTAACTGACTGAAACTTAACCTCAGAAAGAAATAACTGGCGTTTATATGCCACATAATGAGAAAAAAGGCTTGGAAAATTTGATACTCACAGGATAGATAGAAGGTAAGATATACAGAAGAAAACAACGTATATTGAGTATATGATTGGCAGAGCAAATTTTTACAGAGATAACAAAAAGACGAAATTTCTGAAAAGATACAGAAAACAAGGAATTTTAGAGAAACATGATCTTCTACGTCCTACATGTAGAAGAAGGTATTTACGCTTAAATTACGTTTTATGTTTTCAAAATATCTCCTGTAAAAGGCTAGAGCTCAAATCATTAATAGACTGAGTTCAAACCAGAACTCGTACGAATTTTATAACTATAATTTGGATTCTTTTTCAATGTAGTTTATAAATGTACAACTGAATTTGGATGTATAGCATAAATCTTAGCTCTCATTAAGCTATGTTCAAACTCAATAGAGTCGTGTAAGATCAAGTTGGTAGTGAATATTGCTTCGTTATGAAATCTTTTCACTTGAAATGATGCTGTTAATATGCGAAAAAATAGTCAGTCAGTTAAGTGCCATACGTGATACACGCTTTGGGCGATCATGTCTCGAAAGTGACATGACTAACTGAGCAGAAGATTTTCTGGAAAATTTACACAGTTGTACTATAAGCGTATGCGAGTGTTCTTAGCTAGGTTTTGTGTCGAGGTACCTCCGATAAATATCGATAACCGAAAATCGAAAAAAACCTGGTTATAGAAGGAGTGGTCCGATTTTAATCAAATTTGATACACTCATAGACAAAGACATAAGAAACAATATTCAGAAGTTTCATGGTTGCAGTTCTTACAATAGTGCAGAAAATCAATAATATATATATATATATAAATCGATACCAGGAAATCAAAATTTCAGTCTATGGTTTCGCTTTAATTGGAAACAACTATCGCTTTTTAGTCTTTCGTGCCAACGTTCAAAGATTCTGAGCTCCAGAACCATGGATTATTTTTAAAGCTTTCATTAAACCCGAGCAACGCCGAGCTATATTGCTAGTAAGTAATAAATCGAAATTTATAATCGGAGGACCGAGTTTCAATTCTAGTCAAGTTTATTATAGTCACTTAGTCGCAAAGTAAAGGAAATGTATAAATCCACCTTTTCTCTCGGGAGTTATAAATTAATTAGTTAGCCTTCACATGATTTACATTGTTCGGACTATTGTCTTCATAGTTTTTGTCATATACACGACGTTTCGGCCGTTGTACGCTCCGGCCTTCTCCAGCTGATTGGAATTTCAAAACGAACCCATTATTTCGATCACTGGGATATATTATTCTCAGAACACAAATATTACAAAGCCTGTATTAATAAATTATTATTATCTCCAAAACTAATTCCTAAATTATGCAAATATTTGATGTCTTTGAATAATCGGAAACTGGTTGATAAGCAGTGAAACCTTTTGTTTTTTTTTAATCGTTTCACCCCGATCAAGGCATTCCTCTGCCACTACTACACAGGGGGTTACATAGGGTCGGGGAAGTGATGGGAAAAGGATGGTTAGATATAGGAAATGTCAGAAGGAGGTTGATAGACGGGTAAGGCTACCCAGAATGAGGGTTGGTTAGATGGTGAGAGTGTTTGAGAGAATAGATGCAACTTAGTTTGTTAGGAGGTGTCTATTGACCTTACATTTAAACTCCTGGAGATTGTAGCCGTCGGGGAAGCAGGCATGTGGAAGGGAATTCCACAGGCGGGAAGCGCGAGAAAAGAAGCTGTTAGAGTAGAAATTACGGTTACATCTTCTCTGTTTCTTGGCGTTATATAATCTTCAATTGAATTTATTTATTTTTCGCTTTTATTTCTTTCTTTCTGTCTTCTTAATCATTTTTAAATCTTCACGCATTATATTTTTTTGTTTTGTTTTCAACTAAGTTCGTTATAATCATCCGTAATTTGTCCAGAATTTCTTTCTTCTTTTTTCTTTAATGAGAACGACCATTCTTTCGATTTTACAAGATTTAACTACTTATATTTGTTTATGACATTTATTTTATTTAATTATTCTCTCTTCGTGGATTCTTTTCATTCAGTCATATTTTTCATATTTTCTTTTCAGCTCTTCCATTTTCAGTTTATTTATTATACATCAGATGCAGTCACTTTCTCACCGGCGTAATGTGGCTTCCCTCTGTCTCTTCTACAAATACTTTTATGGCTTCTGCTACGATGAACTTAGTTCACCAGTGCCCCCTATGTATGAATTTAGTCGAGTTACTAAACTAGCAACTAGGTCCCACCCTTTTACAGTGAAAATAATTAACTGTAAACGCAACTTCTACTCTACAGCTTCTTTTCTCGTACTGGCCCCCTGTGGAATTCCCTTCCATTTACTTGCTTTCCCGACAGCTACAATCTCCAAGAATTTAAATTTAAGGTCAATTGTCATCTCCTATATCACTGACTCGCATTCTTTTTCTCATAATCTTTTCTCCGTTTAATCCACTCTCATCACACCAGTATTCTCACCCTTCTCTTACCCACTTCCTGACACCCCCTATACCCTTGTCCCTCTTTCTCATCTCTTTCTTCCTATGTAACCCCCTGCGCAGCAGTGGCGGTAAAACTGCCTGGTTTGGGGTGAAATGATTAAAAAAAATATTTCGCATTTTACATCGCATTTTCTTCATTTACTCTTAATTTTTGAATATTTAAAAATTTCTTTAATTTTCATCCGTCTTCAATTTTTTTGTAATATTCCTTCATTTTTATTTTTCCTCAATTCTTTTTTTAATTTTCTTTCATTGTTATTTTTCTACAATTCTTTTTAGAATTTTCTTTTATTTATATTCTACATCAATTCTTTTTTTCTTTCATTTTTATTATTCTTTAATTTTTTTCACAATTTTATTTCAAATTTATCATCAAATCTTTTAAAATTTTTCTTTTATTCTTCATCAATTCTTTTTAACTTTTTATAATTTCCTTTATTTTTATTCTTCGTGAATTCTTATTAAAAATCTTTATTCCGTTTTATCATTCTTCATTTCCTTTTTTTAAATTTACCTTCATTTTTATCATTCAGCAAGTATTTTTATAATTTTATAACTTTTTTCATTTTTATTATTATTATTCTTTTTTTATTTTCTTTCATGTTTATCTTTCTTCAATGTTTTTATATTTGAGTTTAATATTTAACATGTTTCAATAGTTTTAGTTATTTCCCTTCATTTTCCTTCATTTTATATTCTTCATCAATATTTATTTGTTCATTTTTCTTCATTTTTAATTTTTATCAAATCTGTTTACAAATTCCCGTCATTTTTATTCTTCATCAATATTTTCTTTGGCCATTTTCTTTCATTTTTAACCTTCTTCAAATCTATTTTTAATTTTTATTCTTCAGCAATTCTTTTTTAAATTTTCCTTCATTTTTATTCTTCATCAATTCTTTTATAATTTTCTTTCATGTTTCTTCTACTTCAATTCTTTTTTAAATTTTCCTTTGTTTTTCTTTTTTCTTTTCATAATTTTTTCTTCATTTTTATTCTTCATCGGTAAAGTTTCTTTCATTTTTATCATTCTTTAATTATTTTCATGATTTTCTTTCATTTTCATTTTTCATTAATTCTTTTTTTTTTTAATTTTCTCTCGTTTTTATAATTCTTCAATTATTTTTCCTTTATTTTACTCCGTCATCAGTTCCTTTTTAATTTCTTTAATTCTTATACTTGTTCAATTCAAGAAGCAGCTTCGTCGTTAAAAAATAATAATCATTATCATCTTCAGAAAGTAACTGAGTATTCCATACTTCAGAGCAAGCATCTAGCGTGTCACTCTTAAGCTCTTCTTTCTTCATACAAATCAAACTTCTCTATGTGTCGTGTACCTTCATGGTGTATGTGAACGCGAATCTCCGGAATGCCCCACTCCTTGTAGAGCTAATTAATTTTTTTTGTTAATTCTTCAAAAATTTGTTCCGCCATCAATTTACTCAAGCTCAGTAAATGTGGCTTCCGGCCATATCACGTTGAATACACCGGTTCTCGCTCGATCACTGCAGTTAAGCAACGTTGAGCCTGGTTAGTACTTAGATGGGTGACCGCTAGGGAATAACAGGCGCTGTAAGCGTTTAGTGACGGATGTGCGTTGTGGTGCAGTGGATATCGACTCAGAAAGAGAAATCGGTGAACCGAATTCGAATTCCAGTTGAATACTCTGCATTCACTTAGCACTGGTACCCTTGGGAAAGGTATTAATCCATCCCTTCCCTCCAGTTATGGGTTAAATAACAGGGTAGGACTTGGGGACTCTGCCCTTAAATTCAAATCCTAATGAATCTTGATACTCGAAAAGAAAAAATATTACTAGACACAAAAATTTATAAAAAACAACAATAAATTGTTGAAAGAAAAATGTATTACCAGCAATAAAATAAAATAAAAAATTAATTGGCAATAAATGAACCGCCGAGGTTGGTATGCCTTAAAAACAAAACAACCAACAAACTTCAGATCAACCATCTAGCGTGTCACTCTTAAGCTCTTTTTTCTTCATACAAATCAAACTTCTCTATGTGTCGTGTACCTTCATGGTGTATGTGAACGCGAATCTCCAGAATGTACCGCTTCTTATAGAGCTAATTAATTTTAATTCTTCTAAAATTTGTTCCGCCATCAATTTACTCAAGCTCAGTAAATGTTATGCTTCGTTTTCTTTCTCTTTTGATTTCAGTCTATCATGTGAGATCAGATTTTCTAAGCGCTCTTTCCTCATTGTGTGTTTTATAAATTTAAGTTGCCTCTTTCTGATGCTGAGTTAGTTAGTTAAGTGGCATACGTGATACACATTTGGGCGATCATGTCTCGAAAGAGACATAACTGACTGAGCAGCAGATTATCCCGCAGTAGGTTGCCATTGCTTTCTGCGTTAGACTGGTTGCCGACCAAGGCTATAGAACCCAATCTGTCCTGCTATTTAACCCATAACTGGAAGGAAGAGACGTATTAATACCTTTCCCAAGGGTATTTGCGAGTAAGTAAATACAATGGATTCAACTGGAATTCGAACTCGGCTCCCCGGTTTCTCGTTCCGAGCCGATATCCACTGTACCACAACGCACATCCCCTGATGCTGAGTACGTTTCCTTTTTTGTTTCCATTTTCTCTAAATCCTTGTCGTTAATGATATATTCGCTCCATGGTACCTTCATCATCCTTCTGTAGAACTACACTTCTGTTGCTTCAAGTCTCTCCTTCATCTTTTTGAGGAGATTGATTTAACATTCACTGCCATGTAGCAGGACAGATATGACGTAAAAGTTCTGATTTCTTCTAACTCAATTTCCCAATGTGCGTCGTATTTATTTCACTTAGTGATTTTTTTCCAGATACTCATTCTTTTTATTTCAACTTCCAGAGGACATTCATTGATTTAAGACGCATTTTTTATTGTATTTTTCTAACTGACTGTGTCTTTTTTATTTGATTTATATTTTACTTTTTGTGAACTTTATTGTGTTTTGTCAATTTCTGCTAATGTCCTTGGAATTTAGTTTCTTTTTACTTTTTACAAATTTCTATTACTGTCAATTGATTGGTTTACATCAAGAATAAGAAACATGGTAGTAACGTTTTTAAGAAAACAAAGTGTCTTTTAAATTCAGTGTGAAAAGCAAAAACTAATTTTGCAAATCGAAAAACCATGTATTTTTATCGACATTCTATACTTGGTTAAACGTCATAAACCAAGGAGAAAACTATGAACTGACCTGTTTGTAGCCGTCGATTAACATAATTTCAAATGGTATTTGTGTCAATTGTTATTAATGACAAGCTGCCAATATATGAACTCTATTTTCCACTCATATTTTAAAGCATTGTTAATCATTAGACCAATCCCACATATCAATATAATACTGAATAAATTCAAACGTTCTTGGAAGATAATTTTGTAATTAAACTACAAATTCATACACACACAAACATACACGCACGGTTACGCTACTAGCATGAAATCTAGATCTCACCCCGTTGAAATAATTGAGTATCAGGAACAACTAAAGTTCCTAGGACATGCAATGAGGAAGGAGGGCTTGGAGAACCTGATACTAACAGGCTAGAGAGAAGAAAAAAGAGATAGGGGAAAGCAGCGGATAACATATTTGAAAGGCCTGAGCAGGTGGATGACGGAACGGAGGTTGTGTGAAGTAACAGGAGAAGGCGTGCTAGGAACCACCAGGGATAGGGAGATGTGGAAATCCATGATCGCCTACGTCCTGGAAGGACAAGTCACATAGAAGAAGAAGAAGAAGAAGAAGAAGAAGAAGAAGAAGACGGTACCACCACTTATTTTTGATACCTAAATTTAAATTGAATTTTTAAAAATAGAAAAGTTTTCTTGAATCTTTAATTTTTGATTTAATTGAATGCCAATAAATACAAATTATTAACTTCAGTAAGCAAAATATTCTGGTGTATTTAAAACCTAAATTATATTGATTGGAATCTATAAAAATGTTTTTGATTTTAAAAGAATTTCAATATTTCAACCATTTTTCATCGATCAACAAATTTTCAATACATTTTTAAACAGAAGTCAATTCTCGGTTTTAAATAATCTTGCAAAAATAAAATATACTTCGATGACACATTACTGTATTTATCACAAATACGAATAAAGTTATACATTTTTAAAGTGCACACGAACTTTATGGACACCCTAAATATATATATATATATATATATATATATATATATATATATACAGAACGATTGAAACATTACTGCCCATTTTAAAATACTTAAATGATTTTTTATTACCAATAATTTTGCAAGAAAATGATACGAGAAGAAAGCGTTTATCATGTGGTTTGACTAAAATTCGATATGGGCACCATATTTTTTCATCAGGTTCTTCAGCCTCCCAGGAATCGTGTGAACTAATTTCACCAGGATCTCTTCTGTTATAGAAATCCATTTTTTCTTGCATTAGCCCTTCAAGTTATTCCGGTGTCTTGGTTTGATACGGTAGACTTGCTTCATTCAAAAGAAAGACTCTTGGCTGGCTACTCAAACATAAAATATAGTTATTTTCCAATCACCCTGTATATCAATAAGAGAAATCGACGAAGAAACTTAGATAAATAGATAGATATGAAAACACTCGCTGATAATGAACAGTGTAAAATTATTTTATGCGAATTATTTTTATTTATTTTTTCGTACTGAGTGACTAATGAGAAAACGCGTTGTTATGGTAGCGCTGTGCATGTCCGTAGACACTACATTGGAGCAATCGTCATGCTAACCTAACAGCAGTGGAAAAATAATTTTTAATTAAAAATATAGATATAGAAATGAAATCACAAAATTTATTTGATGTGGAAACAAAAAAAATGATGAACGAACCTATATTTTCCTTTTTTAATCATATAGCCCGAGCAAGGCGGTAACGCCACTGATGTGCAGGGGGCTACATAAGATTGAAGAGAAAATAGAAAAGCGGAGACCGCATCCTAAACAGGAAACAAGGGATGAGCCTCTTCACCTTTTCAATAGACGTGGGTGGAGTGTAAACCGGGCGATAGTTTAGTCGATCTACTCCAATTGAAAAAAAAGTGAAAAGATTGGAAAAGAGAAAACCGGAAGCCGCATCCTAAACAGGAAACAAGGGATGAGCCTCTTCACCTTTTCAATAGACGTGGGTGGAGTGTGAACCGGGCGATAGTTTAGTCTATCTACTTCAATTGAGAGAAAAAAGTGAGAAGATTGGAAAAGAGAAAACCGGAAACCGCATCCTAAACAGGAAACAAGGGATGAGCCTCTTCACCTGTTCAATAGACGTGGGTGGAGTGTGAACCTAGCGATAGTTTAGTCTATTTACTCCAATTAAGTCTATAGCAGGGCAGTAAAAGCGCATGAAGTTACTGGGTGTAGAAGAATTATAAATAGAATCATTTCTCTGGAATGATTGGTTGGTTTGTTTTTATGGCATATCAACCTCGGCGGGTCATTTATTGCTAGTAATACCCTTCTCTTTCAACAATTTATGGTTGTTTTTTTATAAATTTCTGTGTCTAGTAATACTTTTTCTTTTTCGAGTATCAAGATTTATTAGGATTTGTTTTTAAGGGCAGGGTCCCCAAGTCCTACTCTCTTATTTAACCCATAACTGGAGGGACGGGACGGATTAATAGCTTTCCCAAGGGTACCAGTGCTTAAGTGAATGTAGGGTATTCAACTGGAATTCGAACTCGGCTCACCGATTACTCTTTCCGAGCCGATGTCCACTGCTCCACAACGCACATCCGTCACTAAACGCTTACAGCACCAGGTATTCCCAAGCGGTCACCCATCTAAGTAGTGACCAGGCTCAACGTTGCTTAACTTCGGTGATCGAGCGAGAACCGGTGTATTCAACGGAATATGGCCGTAAACTCTCACATCCGTCACTAAACGCTTACAGCACCTGGTATTCCCATGCGGTCACCGATCTAAGTACTGACCAAGCTCAACGTTGCTTAACTACGGTGATCGAGCGAGAACCGGTGTATTCAATGTGATATGGCCGTTATCATGCACATCCGTCACTAAACGCTAAAGCACCGGGTATTTCCAAGTGGTCACCCATCTAAGTAGTGACCAGGCTAAACGTTGCTTATCTTCGGTGATCGAGCGAGAACTGGTGTATTCAACGTGATATTTACGTTGATGCAACTACACATACGCACGAAGGAAAGGCGGCGCTGAGAATTTTATTTATTCCTTTAATATATGTTTTGAAATCTTCTTCTATGTGCCTTGTCCTTTCAGTACGTAAACAATTGTGGCCTACCACGTCTTCTATTCCTGGTGGATGTGAGCACTCTTTCTCCTGTGACACCACACAACTGCCGTTCTATCATCCACCTGCTCAGGCCCTTCAAATATGTTATCCGCTGCTTTCGTCTGTTTATTATTCTCTCTATCTGGCCCGTTAGGATCAGGTTCTCCAAGCTCTCCTTCATGTCCCATGAAATTTAGTTGTCTCTTCTTGATGCTCAATATTAATCTCCTTTTTGTTTCCATTCTTTCCAAAACCTCATCATTGATCACATGCTCGGTCCACGCTATCCGCAGCATCCTTCAGTAGAACCACATTTCAGCTGCTTCAAGTTTTTCCTTCATCTTTGATGGTATTGTCCAGCATTCACTGCCGTATTGAAGAACCGACATCATATAACAATCCAGTTCTCTCTTCTTTGTTTCTAGTGAAAGTTTCTTGCCTCTTAATACTTTACTCAGTTTCGGGAATGCGTCATTCGCCATGCCAATTCGCCTTTGGATCTCTGTGTCGTGCTTTCCGTCTTCGGTTAGAACACTTCCCAGGTCTTTAAAGTTTAAATTTTTTAGAATAAATTGTTTTGGAATAATTTTTATTTTATTTTATTTTTTTAACAAAAAACGCGAAAGAACAAAATGTGTCGCATGAAAACCTTATGCACATTCTCATCGTGTTTTTACAGAAAATTATTTATGTTATACAAAATCTATATATCGTCTTCCCTTATATATATATATATATATATATATATATATGTGTGTGTGTGTGTGTGTGTGTGTGTGTGTGTGTGTATAAAATTCCAGTAAATAAATACCAGTAATCTCCGTATAATATATCGACGGCGTTAACATTACGTTAACCAGACACTTGAAGACTGCGTTGCACATAAATTCCCAATCGAGTTACCTGTGAGAAACCCTCACATACGTATATATATATATATGCATACATATATATATAAAAGAGTGTATGTATGTATCGATTTTCTGCACTATTGTAAAAACTGCAACCTTGAAACTTCTGAATATCGTTTCTTATGTCTTTGTCTACGAGTGTATCAAATTTGATTAAAATCGGGCCACTCCTTCTATAACCCGATTTTTTCGATTATCAATTTTCGATATTTATCGGGGATACCTCGACACAAAATCTAGCTAAGAACACTCGCAGACGCTTATAGTACAATTGTGTAAATTTTCAAGAAAATTGGTTCAGTCGTTTCGGAGTCTATAGGTAACGGACACACACAGATCCACACACACAAAGTTCCATTTATAAATAAGTTTAGATGTGTGCGTCTGTGTGTGTGCGTGCGTGTGTATCTATCTATCTAGCTAGCTAGCTCTGATACCATTAAATAGATATCAGTAATCTCCATATTACGTCACGGCCATACTCAGTGAGTCGGGTCATACACAGTCTTGAGTGTTTCAGAGTCCCTGACGTAGTATGGATGGACATCGCTCTTAACTGACAGGGACTTCATCCTGAGCCGTTGTACAAGTGCCCCGGAAACAAATTATTTCTGTTTATTTCATCAATGCATGAAAAACTTGAAAGCAAGTGAATCGGGGAAAAAAGTTCAGTTTCAGATGAGAAATTTACTATTGTCCCACACCAAAAGGAATAGATATCTCCAAAAATTAAAATTCAGAAAGATTGGCATCAAGGTCCCACCCTTTTACGTTCGAAATAGTTAAAAGTAACCACATTTTTCGCACTTTCTGTTTGTAGAACTCACTTCTATTTGCTTGTTTCCCTGATAGTTCAGTCAGTCAGTTAAGTGCCATACGTGAAACACGCGTTGGGCGATCATGACTCGAAAGAGACATGACTGACTGGGCAGAAGATTATCCCGCATTAGATTGCCATTGCTTTCTGCGGTAGACTGGTTGCCGACCAAGGCTATAGAACCCAATCTGTCCTGTTATTTGACTTATAGCTAGAGGGGGAAAAGATGTATTATATTGTTACGTATAATTAGTGGGGGATCAGTTTATTACTTCATAACAATATAAAACTGATCCCCACTTTATGCCCAGTAGAAACCTCAATCATGATTTCCACTATTATATTCAGTCAGTCAGTTAAGTGTCATACGCGATACACGCTTGGGCGATCATGTCTCGAAAGAGACATGACTGACTGGGCAGAAGATTATCCCGCACTAGGTTACCATTGCTTTCTGCGGTAGACCGGTTGCCGACCAAGGCTATAGAACCCAATCTGTCCTATTATTTGACTTATAGCTAGAGGGGGAAAAGATGTATTATATTGTTACGTATAATTAGTGGGGAATCAGTTTATTACTTCATAACAATATAAAACTGATCCCCCACTTTATGCCCAGTAGAAACATCAATCATGATTTCCACTATTATATTCAGTCAGTCAGTTAAGTGTCATGCGTGATACACGCTTAGGTGATGTCTCGAAAGAAATCTTTTATCTTTTCTCCAATGTCCCCTCTACCCAGTTTTTTCTCTCACTGTAATATCTTGCACACTAGTAGTGGTCTCGTCTTGCTTGGAGTGAAATGATTAAAACACACACGCATACTCACAAACACAAATAATCATACGCATACACACACACACACACATACACACAAACGCACAAAAATATGCACATACATACATATATACATATGACAAAAAACATTTATATATATAGGAAGTCATTTGTGAGAGCGAAGTAGGCAGGAATATTTCGCTCTGGCGGTTAAAGGAGATCAGCTCTCTCTCTCTCTCTCTCTCTCTCTCTCTCTCTCTCTCTCTCATATATATATATATATATATATATATATATATATATTTACATGTCTGTGTGTGTGTGTGTGTGTGTGTGTGTGTGCGTATTGAGGCAGCAAATTTTCTTTTAGACGTCAGATTAAAGAAACTGCAAACATTGTGTGTGCTTATTTTAAATAAAATTCGTTTATATTCACGGATAATCTTTCGCGTATTATAATTGAAAGATATAAGAAATGGACTGTAACGTTGACATATGTTATTATCATTCTTTTCTCAATATACCCAATTATACCCCTGAAGACGATCTCGTAAAGAGATTGAAAGTATTTGGGTACACTGGGAAATGAATTATAATAACATCTCTCAACGTTACAACGTTAAATAAGCAGACACAATATTTGCAATTTATTTAAGCTGATATATATATATATATATATATATATATATATAAAAGCTCAGACCTGATAAAAAATTCAACAATTACTGCGATTTCTTGTCGTAGCACTATCAAGTTTATCAGACTATACGAATGGATCCTGCATAAAATAAATAGACGAAACTTGTCTATATTATTCAACAAAACCTGTATTAATATATATATATATTGTAATTTTGTTATTACAATGGTTTACATTATACATTTTTATCGCTACACAAAAAGTTTTATATTTCTGAACAATACTGTTTTTCTTCAGATGATATGTTAAAATAAATGACGAAAAAAATTTATTTTGAAAATGCGAGATAAAGTCATGATTATTTAGAAAATTAGAGAGTGGTAGTTAAAGAATATGCTTTTTAGGTGTGTCAGTATTTTATAATCAAAATGGAAATTAGATAACTACGGAGGTGAAGAACTAGGTTGCGAAAGGAAGCAGGCTGGCCTGCTGTCTAGACATGTCACTTTTTAATTTTGTCTGGGTAAGATACATATTGGGGCCACAGATTATTTAAATAGGTGGACAATATTTTTTAACAGCAGGTTATATTTTAGGGTTTTTTTCTAAAGGAGCTAAAAGGTTTAGGTTAGATTTAGGATTAAATAATTAAGGTATTCTTGAAGCAAAAGGGCGATGGTTAATGTGTATTGAATCTGCCTTGTGTCATACATAACCGAACTCCCTACAACTTACTATTATTCGTTATCATCAGAAGGTTGTCAACAGGTTGGAGATTGGAATGTGTGGATTTGTGGAAGAATAAAAGTATACTTTTTGCATGTTAATATAGAAATTTATTAATGGAAAAAAATAACATGACTTGGTAGAAATTAATGTTCAATTTGAAACATTATTAAGAAGTTAAGGGTAGAGTTCGTAGTTCTCCTTGTTGGATGTAGGCAGGAGGGGGGAAGTGAACGATGAAGAAGAAGAAGGTGAGAGGTGAGAGAGAAAGATCGAGACAATAATAACTATCGCTTGACGTTTGTCAAGAGTACGTGGTAATTGCTTGTCATCTTAGCCTTCTTAGCTTTGGGCGATCATGTCTCGAAAGAGACATGACTGACTGGGTAGAAGATTATCCCTCAGTAGGTTGCCATTGCTTTCTGCGGTAGACTGGTGGCCAGCCAAGGCTATATAACCCAATCTGTTCTATTATTTAACCCTCTAGGGCCATTCGTATCATATTTGATACAGTATGAAAACAAGCCTTGAAAGAAATATTTTCCTGAAAAATTTTTTAAGAGAAATATTTTATAAATTTCAAATGAAAGCAGTATTGACTGCTCAGTCAATGAATACCAAATGTTTCCTTATAGGGAAATACCAAATGTTTCCTTATAGGGAAATACTGTATCAAATATGATACGAATGGCCCTAGAGGGTTAACTCATAACTGGACGGAAGAGACGGATTGATACCTTTCCCAAATGCGTAAGTGAATATGTGTAAGTGTAAAAAATTCAACTGGAATTCGAACTCGACTTCCCGATCAGCCATCTAATAAGAGAGGAGCACTTGTTAACGATTTTCTTTATTAAACTTTTTAGAAAAAAATCTTCTACTTCGTGACATAAAACTGATTTCCACGAAAATAAAATAAGAAAAATATTTGCGAGAGTGGTGAGCAGTGTTTACTGTCGTTTTAATTTAGCTAAGACCACTTCAGCTATTTCCCTCCTCCTATCTTCATGTAGAATTTGTACGGCTATTTAAACATTTCCATTTCGGTGAATCTTTTGAAAATGGGCGAAATATCAACGGCCGACTTCACCAACGTAATCATTTGAGCCTAAAGTGGAGTCTAAAAGCCTGCACGCCGAAACCAGTTCAATTACTCACCTCTTGGCTCAAATTCAGGAAACAGCTTTCTGTATTTACATTGTCCGTATGACACATAGTTCATGAATTTCATCAGGAAAGCATCGGAGCCCATCGATTGATGAAATAGTTGGATTGAGGTATCGTTCGTACGCTCACTATATCCGTGAATAAGTAAATAACCCGTGGGATTTATAAAACTCTTCGCAGAGTACACATAGATCCAAAACTTTGATCTTCGCCAGGACGCGCAGATGCTCTCGTCCAATCCATCCGTGATTAATCCTGACTGACTGAGTGAATATTATGTTAGCTAATAATGTGAGCAAATATATATACATCTTCATTTGCCTGACACTTTCTTTCTTTCTTTCTTTCTTTCTTTCTGTTATGGACCAGGTTAAGGGCCGAAAAGAACAACACGACCACAAGGGTAGAAATAACAAATATATATTAACAAGAAATAACAAAACAAAATGTGGAAGGTGTTAGTACAACTGTCAATCTGGTTTGGAGTGAACTACTACCAACTCGACTCTCTCTCTCTCTTTCTCTCTCTCTCTCTTGAGAGGCGTAGTATATATAGTTTTAGGAAGAGTTAATTTTGGAGTTACAGGTAAGGACCCATGACACCCCGCTCCGAAGCTTTTACCTCGCAGGGGTCTTTAATATTTTTTCCTCTTCGAATTAATCATCAAAGGCTCTGTAAATTTTCTTGTTCTGCTAGATTTCCGCGGTTCAGAAACTACTTGAGGCCTTTGCATATCGAATGTGTCAAATATTGTGTCCATTACTTCCCCCTCTTCTTGAGGTAGACTCGTTAGAATCTGTTTCTTTAGTATCTTAGACCCCACCGTTAAGAGCGACCGATGGCCCAAAAGGTTTTTTTGTCCTCCGCGTAGAATCCGTTTCTTCAATATCTTCTTCACCACTATTAACGTACGAAAAAAATAAAAAATAAAAAATAAAAAATAAAAAACAACACGACCACAAGGTTAGAAATAAGAAATATATATGAACAAGAAATAACAATACAAAATGAGAGGGTGTTAGTATGACTGTCAGTTTGGTTTGGAGTGAACTACTACCAATTCGACTTTCTCTCTCTTGAGAGGCGTAGTATATATAGTGTTAGGAAGAGTGACAGGAAGGACCTATGAAACTTTCTTTCTTTTATTTATTCAGTATTTACTTTTTTTTTATTCCTTGCTATTCTTTTGTTTTTTTCTTCGTTTTTTTTCTTTTTTTACATTTTCTTTCCTTATTTCTTCTTTTTCTTTTTTCTTTCTTTCTCTTTTTGTTATTCATTTTCTCTTTCTGTTTTCTTTCTGTTCTTTATTCATTTTTTCATTACTTTTCTTTTTTGCTATTCTTTTTCCACTCTTTTTCTTTTTTTTTTCTTTTAAACTGTTGTTAAGTAGACATTTTCTTTTCTCATATTAATTCACTTAGTGTTTGAAAAGCATTTTTTTCTATTTCTTTGAGTCTTTTTGGATAATATTTGAATGGCTACGAGATGATTGTTTCATTAGGGAATAAACTAAACTCACCACAATAGATATTCCATTTTATATTCAAGTAAAGACATGGTTTCTGCTGACTTGATTTGTTTATGTGATCAGACTTAACACTATTATCCATTTCTCAGATATTAACTTTGACTAACTTGTAAAGCCAGTTTTTTTTAGATTTTGTTGCAGTCCACATTTTTGTGTTGGGTGGGGACCCAAATCATCTCTCAGTTGCGTCTCTGTCCTCGATGACAGAATGCGGCTCAGTTGTAGCTCAGACCGCGAGGGCAGGGTTGCAACTGAGAAAAATAACACTGAAAGATGCCCGGTCCCGAGAAAAAATGTTCCGCGCCCGCGCGACCCAGTTGCAGCAGAGGGGTGGACCGAGTGCTCGTGACCGGGGCCAGCTCAACCGGCGGTTGAGGGGACTGGAGAATTTTTGTCCCTCTGCCCGTTCGTACGCGGTTGGGTCCCAACCTTTAAAAAGACCTTGTGTCACATCTCGATCCAGTGGAAGAGTAGGGTACATATCAAAATATGGTTTAATGTCGCTTCTTTTTCGCTACTAAGTGAATAAACATCAATATCAGTCCTTCTATATGACAGTGATAATGGACAATATCAACAAAGATGAAGAAGAAGCATTAAGCAATAGAAATGGGGTTCTACAGAACGATGCTAAAATTACAATGGACTGAGCATATATATATATATATATATATATATACTGTTGCCACATCTGGTCGGGTGCCCCTGCTATTCTCCTCGGGTTTCTTGACAAAATACAGCGAAGAATCTGTAATGTGATTGATACCGACTTAGCTGATCGCCTGCAGTCACTCTCTCACCGGCGTGACGTGGCTTCCCTGTGCCTCTTCTACAAATACTTTCATGGCTTCTGCTCTGATGAACTTAAATCACTGGTGCCCCCTAGGTGTGAGTTCGCACGAGATACTAGATTGGCAACTAGATCCCACCCTTTTACAGTGAAACCGATGAAATGTAACCGCAACTTCTACTCCAACAGCTTCTTTTCTCACACTTCCCGCCTGTGGAATTCCCTTCCGCATGCTTGCTTCCCCCACGGCTATAACCTCCAGGAATTTAAATGTAAGGTCAATAGACACCTTCTAACACACTAACCCTGCCATTCTCCCCAACTCTCCCCCTATGTACATCCTAACTCGTCTATCGCCCTGTGTAACCCCCTGCGTTATAGTGGCAGTGGAATGCCTTGCTTGGGGTGACATGATATATATATATGCCTTACTCTTCAGCAAGGAGTTGAGTTCTTTCGGTGACTGGCGTGTGTATACACCGCTTATATATAACAGGCTAAAATTTCCCTTCTCTGATTCTATGCGCCTATGGCTTAGGGGGTTAGCAACTCCGACTGACGCCAAATCGGTCGAATTTCGATCTCCAGCCAGAAGCAAGTGGATACAGCGAAACATTCTTGTATGTGGATGACGAATATATATATATATATATATATATATATATATATATATGTGTGTGTGTGTGTGTGTGTGTGTGTGTGTAGATATAACTATAAATTATGGTTAATAAATTATAAACATTTTATAATGGGAATTACTTTTATTCACTTTATATATATATATATGTGTGTGTGTGTGTGTGTGTGTGTGTGTGTGTATGTGTGTGTGTTTTCTAAACAATTGTTTAATTTAATCCGACATTTTTATTGTTTCATGAATTATCTTTAGCTAACAAAGCAAGAAAACTGTCTTTCTTTCTATATAACCTATAAGTGAGGAAGATGAATTCATTTTATTTCAAATGTTATTAGTGGGAAAATATAATACTAAAATATAATACTAAAATATAATAGTAAAAGACCCAATGAGATGCTCCCTTGGAAGTTAGAATCAGGGTAAAAAATGTTCTCTCTGATGATTAAAGAAGAGCACTTTCGTTTTTGAACGCTTTAAAATTTTACAAACTCTTTGCTGTCTCAACTGACACCTGGTTTGAAATTATTTTCGAAAACAGATCAATTTGGCTTTGGGTTTACTATTAAGAAAACAGTCAGACAGTCAGTCAAGTGCCATACGTGATACACGCTTGGGCGATCATGTCTCGAAAGAGACATGACTGACTGGGTAGAAGATTATCCCGTAGTAGGTTGCCATTGCTTTCTGCGGTAGACTGGTTGCCAGTCAAGGCTATAGAACCCATTCTGTCCTGTTACTTGACTCATGGCTAGAGGGGGAAGATATGTATTATATTATTAAGTAGTAATTTGTGGAGATCAGTTTATCACTTCATAACAATAGAAAACCGATCCCCCACTTCATGCACAGTAGAAGCGTTAATCATGTTTCCAACTATCATATTCAGTCAGTCAGTTAAGTGCCATACGTGGTACATGCTTTGAGCAATCATGTTTCGAAAGAGACATGACTGACTGGGCAGAAGATTATCCCGCAGTAGGTTACCATTGCTTTCTGCGGTAGATTGGTTGCCGACCAAGGCTATAGAACTCAATCTGTCCTGTATTTAACCCATAACTGGAAGGAATAGACGGATTAATACCTTTCCCAAAGTTATTTGCACGTAAGTGAATGCAATGAATTCAGCTGGAATTCGAACTCGGCTCCCCGACTTCTCGTTCCGAGCCGATATCCAGTGCACCACAACGCACACCAAGACAACAGTTATCAGAATATATATCTAGTTTGGAATTCGAGAACAAAGAAAATAAACGAAGTCTTACAAGGGCGAATACATTTTTTACATTCAGCAGGTCCGTCAATTTTCATATTCTCCAAATCTTGCTCATTTTAGAACTTTTCATTTTCAAAAATTAAATATTCCTTGAATAAAGCCAGATTTCAAGACGTCAAAGAAATCCAAAAGAACGTGCCAAGGTTGTGCAAAAGGAGCTCCAGAAATGGAAACAACGCTGGCTAAAATGTGTCGTTTCATAAGGTGGCTGCTTTTAAGAAGATTAAATGCCGAATCAGTATCAGATTTCGTTTTATAGCAGCCATCCCGACAGGTTTTAAACGGACAAAGTGCATGAACTCAAATCTCTCCCCCCACCTCTCTCTCTCTCTCTCTCTCTCTCTCTCTCTATATATATATATATATATATATATATATATATATTCTAAGCATGTACTGTTAAATATAAGAGACAATGAATGTCTATTATGTTTAATCATGAGCCGTTCTAAACGTCGTATTTTGGCTTTAATTTCAGTTGAAAATAAAGACAAAAATTCTCCAACATTTGGATAATTATTTATTGATTTTCTTCTAAGCTTTCGGCCCACATGAGCCATCTTCAGAGAGGTTATTTAGACTGAAATACAATAACATCAACGATCACCGACGATTTTATTTTGTGTTGACATAAAACTCCGCTTGGCAACGGCAATAGTTACCAAGAATAATAAACGCAGTTCTTAAATTTGCGATGCGGTTTTATGACATCACAACGCGTGATAGCGCGAAATGACAACAAAACCATGTAGTCAAATGCAATATAATATGTTATGTCCGGATTTTAAGGTGATTTTATTGAGTGTTGGTTGTTTGGATTTGATGTACATGGCCTCCAATATTTTCAACTGAAATTAAAGCCAAAATACGATGTTTAGAACGGCTCATGATTAAACATAATAGACATTCATTGTCTCTTATATTTAACAGCATATGTTTAGAAAATTATTTGCTGCCTCTATACACTATATATATATATATATATATATATATATATATATATATATATATATATAAAAACACACACATATATCTATATATGACTTAATCACTCATCAGTTAAGTCATAAGACAGCTTTCAGTATTTATAATAAAAAGTTAATTTTCCATAAGATTTTCTTCATTGCTACTTTTTGTCTCAGTAGCGTTGTAGTACAGTGGATATCGGCTCAGAACGAGAAGCCGGGAAGCCGAGTTCGAATTCCAGTTGAACCCATTGTATTCACTTACGCGCAAATACCCTTGAGAAAGGTATTAATCCGTCTCTTCCTTCCAGTTATGGGTTAAATAGCAGGGCAGATTGGGTTCTATAGCCTTGGTCGGCAACCAGTCTACCGCAGAAAGCAATGGCAACCTACTGCGGGATAATTTTCTGTCCAGTCAGTCATGTCTCTTTCGAAACATGATCGCCCAAGCGTGTATCACGTATGGCACTTAACTGACTGAAATGACACTAAAGCGATCTCACCAATGCGCAACCTCAGGCGAGCCGATACCTCAATATTTGAAGATCCAGTCTCAAAATTCATGTCTATTTAGTTCTAGCTAAAGCCGAGTGATACGATTCGTATTAGTTTGATTGTAGTCGTTTCTAGAAATTAAAAATCCAACCGTCTTATATAGGGCTAACTGTTGTATTTTTATGTTTTCCTTTATCTGCACTAGGTTTGCCAGTTAATATTACAGAGACCAGTCTGTCCTACCATTGAACCATCGTAGGAGGAAGTATGACACAGAGATCCGAAGGCGAATTGTCATGGCAAAGAACGCGTTCCAGAAGCTGAGTCAAGTATTAAAACACAGGAAACTTTCACTAGAAACAAAGAGAGTACTAGATTGCTATGTGATGTCAGTTCTTCATTATGGCAGTGAATGTTGGATAATTTCAACAAAATTGAAGGAAAAACTTGAGGCAGCTGAAATGTGGTTCTACAGAAGGATGCTGCGGATATCATGGACCGAGCATGTGAGCAGTGATGAGGTTTTGGAAAAAATGGAAACGAAAAAGAAATTAATATTGAGCATGGCCAAGGAAGAGACAACTGAAGTTCCTGAGACATTCAATGAGGAAGGAGGGCATGGAGAACCTTATACTAATAGGCCAGATAGAGGGAAAATGAGACAGAGAAAAGCAGTGTATAACATATTTGAGGGGCCTGAGTAGGTGGATGACAGAACGGAGACTGCGAGATGTTACAGAAGAAAGCGTGCTAAGAACCACCAATGATAGGGAGACGAGGAAGTCCATGATCGCCTACGTCCTGAAAGGACAGGTCACAAAGAAGAAGAAGAAAAAGAAGAAGAAGGCGGAAAATAAATTGGTTAATGCCTTTGTTTAGAGCATTAATCCAAAGTGAACGTTTACTGTTTCATTGGGATTTTGAACACGGTTCGCGGATGCTATCACTGGTGCATGTAACTGTTAAGAAACCGTATAAAGCAAATCGGTAATATTAGTCGTTAGCCAGCTAGGAAACATTTGGGATTCATTGATCGAGCAGCCAATAGTGTTTTCGATTGAAATCTAAAAAATCTGTCTCTTAAAACAGTTTTTTAAAGATATTATTTTTCTCAAGTTCAGTAGCTGTTTCTAGTATTGATGTGGGTTCTCTTTCTAAACTTCTATTTGAAGTGATGTGGAACGTTACCATTTTCATTATGTTATTATTTTCTTTTCGAGTTACCTGTGCTATCCATTTTAGTTGTTGGTACTGTTGGTAGTCCTCAAATTAAACGGTTTTTGTTATACGGTGCAACTCTTCATTTGTGATACTGTAGCTCAAGTTCACAATGTTTAAAGAAGGATTATCTTTACCAAGACCCTTAGGCTTTACCTGCTCTAAACCAGGGGTTGTCAAACTAGGGTATATGTATCCCCGCTGGTACATTTGTACATTGAGAATGACTACGACTGAATAATACACTGTGTAATGTGCGTTGTAGTGCAGAAGATATCGGCTCGGAACGAGAAATCGGAGCGCCGAGTTCAAATTCCAGATGAATTTCGTGCATTCACTTACGCGCAAACACCTTTGGTAAATGTATTAATCAGTCTCTTCCCTCTAGTTATTGGTTAAATAACAGGACAGATTCGGTTCTATAGCCTTGGCTAACAACCAGTCTACCGCAGAAAGTAATGGTCAGCTACTGCGGTAGATTCTTCTGCCCAGTGAGTCATGTCTATTTTGAGACATGATCGCCCAAGCGTGTATCACGTATGGCACTTAACTGACCGAATCTCTATCCAGATTGCAAAACATCTTTTATTTTCAATTACCACATTTTAGTAGGTAAAACTTTTAATTACGTTATATCAAGGGTGGGGTGAATTTTCACTTTTATGAAACTTTCCGTCGCCTTCATCTGTACCCGTACTGGACTTGAATGATCAGATATGGGACATCAAACTATTTTATAACTTAGATACAGGAACTGGAAGATTGTGAACTCCTGCTGTAAACATTTTTTCCACTATTGATCTTAAGAATTCGTTGTATACATCTGAGAGTTTAGATATTTCTGAACAGGTTTGGCACTATGCTTTGCATCCACAGGAAATGTCTCGATAGGACGAGACCATTTAAGAACATGAGCCGAAGACGGTATTGATGTACAAAAATCTAATAAAAATTCAATAATTATTACGTTTGAATTCATTAAGTATTAAACGCGTTTCTGATCAGAAAAGGTTCTCGCCTTGTGCACAGTAAACGTAATCTAAACTTATTTATAAATGAAACTTTGTCTGTGTGTGTGTGTCCGTTACCTATAGACTCTGAATCGGCTGAACCGATTTTCTTGAAAATTTACACAGTTGTACTATAAGCGTCTGCGAGTGTTCTTAGCTAGGTTTTGTGTCGAGGTACTCCCGATAAATATCGAAAATTGATAATCGAAAAAATCGGGTTATAGAAGAAGTGGTCTGATTTTAATTAAATTTGATACACTCATAGACAAAGATATAAGAAACGATATTCAGAAGTTTCAAGGTTGCAGTTCTTACAATAGAGCAGAAAATCGATAATATAAAAGGTAAGATGTTTGTGTGTGTGTGTCTGTTTATCTGTCTGTATGTCCTTTATGCAAATTCACAATTTTTATACGATTCTCACCAAACTTCAAAATTTGACTTACATTTTTCTACGGTTTCACTTTAACTGGAAACAACTATTGCTTTTTACTCTTTCGTGCCAATGTCCAAAATGTCTGAGCTTCAGGACCATGGATTAGTTTTAAAGCTTTCATTACACCCGAGCAACGCCGGGTATACTGCTAGTCTACAATAAGATCATGTTGCTAAATAAAAATATGAATACAAACTTTCCATATTCTTCTTTCTTTATGTACTATTTCCTTTCAGGACGTAAGTGATAATGGCCCTCCACATCATCATGTCTCTTGAAGCTATTAATATATTTCGGCTTATTAATTTTTATGAACCCTGCTCTGCCATCCATCTGCGTAAGGTCATCAAGTGTCTCACGTGCTGTTTTCCCCTGTCTCTCTTTACCACAAACTGCCCTGTGAATAAGAAATTCTTCAACCCTCTTTCCTCATTACAAGTTTCCTTTTCGTTTCAAAATCTCGTCGCTGCTCAAATATTCGGTCCATGGTATCCTTAACATCCTTCTTCAGTAGAAGCACATTTTTGTTGCATCGTCTTTCTTTAATCTTTAAGGGGGATTTCTAGCTTTCTCTGACATATAGGAGAACATATATCACATAACAGTCCAGTACTCGTTTCTTTGTTTCCAACGATTTTTCTGTCTTTCACCACCCTGCATGGATTTTTGAATGCGTCTTTGGACATGCTAATACGGCTTTCAGTCCAACATTAGAACACTTCCCAAGTATTTACATTTCTGCACCTGTAATTAGTATTTTAGGCTCCACCTTTTGCTGATGACCATGCATTCAGAGATAAAAAGTGGCAATATAGAAAATCTAAGGAAAATTAACTTATTATAATTACGGAAAGTTGTTTTATGACTTAACTGATGAGTGATATATATATATATATAATAATGAACCTAATCACAGTAAGGCAACACTAATAATAACAGACTGAACTTCCGAAAATAGTGCTAACTTAACAGAAATTTAAACCGTCTTGTAACCCGCCGAGAACCAACTCGTAGGTTAAATAATGAGAGGAGAAAAAAAGAAATAAACAGCGCATAAGAACAATACGTCTAGTGCCTGTTGGAAAGAAAATAACCCAAGACGAAACGTTAACAATAAATTGCTCGATACGAAAGTACGAAAGTAGAGCGAGAATACAATACAAGAAATCTAGAAGCGAGCCACCACCTACACTGCGATTCTTCAGGATACCCTGAAGAACCGTAGTGTGAAACCGCGGTAGGTGGTGGCTCCCTTCTAGATTTCTTGTATTGTATGTATATATATATATATATATATATATATATATATATATAGAGAGAGAGAGAGAGAGAGAGAGAGAGAGAGAGATTTGATTTTATGCACTTTATCCGTTTCAAAACTGTCGGGTCTGCTGTTATAAAACGAAATCTAAACCACATATTGATTCGGCATTTTATCTTCTTAGAAGCAGCCACCTTCTGAAACGACACAGTTTATACAGCGTTGTTCTCATTTCGGGAGTACCTTTTGCACGACCTTGGCGCGTTCTTTTGGATTTCTTTGACGTCTTGAAATATGGCTTCATTCAAGAAAAATTGTAGTTTGTGTTCAGTCCTTTCTTCTTGTCTTCATTTGCCACCTTCTGTAGGAGGTCTTGTAGTTTTCTGTGACCAATGACTAACCCTGTCAGAACTACTAGTTCTCTCAGAATTGCCTAGGTTGATTAAAACCAATGAGAGGACACATCTTTCTTTCACCCATTTCTATTTTTATTTCTATTTTTATATATCAGCTGATATTTTTTGTTCGTATGTAGACGGTTTACTGCCAGTAAAGATTCTAATGTCTTTCCTAAATATGTCAAGGTTGCGGAGCATCTCTGTGAAGATTTAGTGGCATGATTTGTCGAACGACTTTGCCTAGTCTATAAAACACAGATACACGTCCTTCTGCATTTGTATTGCCAATTCTGAAAATATTTATCTGAAAGTTACTTTTTTTTTTTTTTTAATCATCTCACCCCAAGCAAGGCATTCCACTGCCTCTATTGCGCATGGGGCTACATAGGGGAAGGTAAAGAGAAGGAGTGGATAGACATAGGGAATGTCAGGAGAAAGGTGACAGATGAGTAAGGATAGCGAGGATGAGGGTCGGGCAGATGGGAAGAGTGCTTGATAGAATGGGAGCAGGTTAGTGTGTTAGGAGGTGTGTATTGACCTTACATTTAAACTCCTGGAGATTGTAGCCGTCGGGGAAGCAATCGTTTGGAAGAGAATTCCACAGTCGGGAAGTGCGAGGAAAGAAACTGTTGGAGTAGAAGTTACGGCTGCATTTTATCGGTTTCACTGTAAAAGGGTGGGATCTAGTTGCTAATCTAGTATCTCGTGCAAATTCGTATTTAGGGGGCACCAGTGATCTAAGTTCATCGGAGCAGAAGCCGTGAAAGTATTTATAGAAGAGACACAGGGAAGCCACGTCTCGCCGGTGGGAGAGAGACTGCAGGCGGTCTGCCAAGTCGGTATCTATCACATTACAGACCCTCCTCTGAACCTTATCGAGAAGCCCGAGGAGAACAGCAGGGGCACCCGACCAGATATGACAGCAGTATTCAATGCACGGGCGGATGGTAGATTTGTAAATGTGCAGGATAGATTTAAACGGAAAAAACTTCCGGGCCCTACACAGAGAACCGACTTTCATAGCAGCGGATTTAGCAATGGATTCGATATAGTCATTCCATTTGAGGTCCGCTGAAAGTGTGAGACCAAGGAGGCGTAGTGTTTTACTCTCTGGGAGGCAAGCCTGGTCCATGCTAATGGGAGGTAGGTGAGATTGTCGATGATGGTTAATTGACAGTAGCTTCGTTTTAGAAGCATTAAAATTTACTAGCCATTTCTTACCCCAGTCCAATATGGATTGGAGGTCTTTTTCAATCTCGGCTGCGAGTTTAGCTTTGACGCCTACACCAGGTTTTTGTTGGAGGCGAGAGTAAACTGTGGTGTCATCGGCGTACAAACCTATTTGGGTTCTTATGGAATCAGGGAGATCATTAATATATATCAGGAAGAGTGTAGGACCTAAGATGGTGCCTTGGGGGACACCTGCGTTTGTATGGTAGTTCTGAGAGGCATGTCCGTTTAATACCACTTTCATTGTGCGGTTAGAGAGGAATGACTGGATTAGTTCAAACAAATGTCCAGTTATACCATAGCTCCGCAGTTTACATAGAAGGCCAGCATGCCAAACTCTGTCGAACGCCTTAGATATATCCAATGCAACGGTTCGAGCTTCGCCATTCCTGTCGAGTGCCTGGTATATGTACTCGGTGATGGTCGTTAGCATATCAGCAGTAGACCTGGTGAAGCGGAAACCATATTGCTTGTCCGAGAGGAGCCTGTGTGCTGTGAGATGCTGAACCACCTCGGCGTTGATAATGGCTCCGAACACTTTGCCAAAGATCGGAAGAAGGCTGATAGGGCGGTAATTTGCAGGGTCAGAGGGTTCTCCAGTGTTTTTAAATATAGGAACTATAGAGGAACATTTCCAACAGGCAGGAAAGCAGGAAGCAGATAGGCAGAGGTTGTAGAGCTTAGAAAGGATAGAGGAGAGTTCAGGGGCACATTTCTTTAAGACTATGGTTGGGATTCCGTCACCACCGCTCGCTTTGTGAGGGTCAAGTTTTAAGATTATCTTAGAGACAAGCGAAGGTGTAATGTGGACATCATTCAGTTGTGCCTCGGTTCTAGGTGAGAAGTCGGGTGTAAAAACTCCAGATGAGTCCAGACTCGAATTGTTCGAGAATCTGCGGGTAAAACATTCAGCCTTATCTGCTGGGGAGGTGAGGACCTCAAATTTGTTGATTAGCGGGGGTATTGTGGACTTGCTCTTGTTAAGTACTCTTTTTCGGAGTCGCCAGTAGTCTTTAGAGCCGAATTTAGAGCATGCTATGCGTTGCTTCATTCTGGCAGCAAACAACATCTTAGCTTCGTTAAGTATCCTTTTACACTTATTACGAGCTGAAGTGAAAAGGCGCCTGTTTTGTTCCGACGCATAGTTACGATAGAGTCGGAAGAAATGATTCCGGTGGGCAATGGCAGCCGAGCAAGCGGGTGAGAACTATGGAGACGAATGAGATTTAAGCTGGAATTTCCTAGCAGGGATGAAGGCATCGATGCCAGCCTTAACCCAGGAGGAGACTTCGGATGCACATTCTTCGATGGGAAGACTAAAGACGTTGTTCCAAGGGATGTCACAGAGGAAGTCTCGGAACGAATCCCAGTCTGCTCTTTGATAGCAGTAGGATATTCTACTTGTCTGTGTTTCATGGGTCGGGCGGGAGTGGAGTGAAACATTGACGGACACTACAGTGTGGTCAGAGTTTCCAAGTGGGAAGAGTTGTCTGGTAGTGCAAGAGTCTGGGATGGAAGTGAAGCAGAGGTCTAGAAGTGAGTCCCTTCCGTTAGGGTTGTCGAAGAAACGCGTGGGGAAGTCCACTAATTGCGTAAGGGATTGGGTGATTGAAAAGTTCATGGTGTGTACACCAGCAGCGTCAGTGACAGCGTTCTTCAGCCACTTGGTGTGGTGGGCGTTAAAGTCACCAAACACGAATACATGGGCAGAGGGATGGGTAGAAATGGCTTTGTCAATATTGTCAGAAATGATGTCAAGTAACGAACAGTCAGGGGAGGAAGGAGAGCGGTAGAGAAAGAAGAGATAGCTAATCGAGCTGTGAAGTGAGAGGCGGAAGCACATGAAAGAATGATCTGGGGATTCAAAAGATGACACCCTAGCTAAAGGAAGGTGTTCGCTGACATAGACACCAAGCCCATGCATATGAACATTGGAGTCCTTCCTGAAGAGGGGAAGGTAGCCAGGAACGCAGAACTCAGATGAGGGGATAAAAGGGTTAAGATTAGTTTCACATAGGGCTAATATATCAGGTGAGTTATTATGGAGGAAAGAATCTACGCTGGGGAAGTTGGTGCGGATGCCGCGTATGTTAGTGAAAGAGATGCAGACAGGTTTAGGCGTTTTCAAATGAACTGGTTTAGTTTTGTTATTATGTTTGCTTTTTTCCATAGTAATTCAGTTAAGGAGTGGTCTTAGAATAGAATCAGTCGGTCAATCATTTGCAACTTGTGAAGGATGGAAACTGGCGCGGCCTACAACATAATGTGGCCTCGGGATGCCCACCGAACGTTCATGCAGGGACGCCCGTCCATGCGCGATATGGCACTTAAGAGCAACGTTGTCGTTTCAGGGGTAAAAATGTTGAAAGAAATAGTTGAGAACTGGAGAGACCTAATGAAAATTCCAGCTAACCTGAGAGCATTTAATAGCTTTTGTTGATAAAGCGTTGTTCACAAAAGACAAGATACTGAATGTAAATTTAAATCATATTTGAGGCTAATTGTTTATTCTTATTTTCTGCAGATTACTGTAGCGGAGGAAGAACTGATTTAAGCCGCACCAAAAAAAATCTAAACTTATTTATAAAGAGAACTTTGTCTGTGTGTGTGTGTGTGTGTGTGTGTGTGTGTGTGTGTGTGTGTGTGTGTGTGTGTGTGTGTGTGTGTATCCGCAATAGTGGCAGTGGAATGCCTTGCTTGGGGTGAAATGATTAAAAAAAAATCACACATCATTACAGTCTTTAAATATCTTTAAATGCTCTTTGTATAGCGTGATTTTCTGAACGCAGCTTAGATGTGGCACATGGCCGACAGTATGGGGGATCAAACTCACTACTCAATCGCAATTGTTGTAGCAAAACAAGTTTGCTAAGAATTACACCACCTCAACATGCCCTAAAAGACCTAAACATGCCTAAGATGTGGCACAAGACCGAAAGTACGGGGTACAAAGTTAGGATCGATATCACTATTTAGTTGTAATGATTCTAGAGAGACACGCTTGCTAATCATTACATTACGTCGAAGTAACCAATGCTCTTTATATATAACCTGATATAACAATTGGCTTACGGCCATATTTCATTGAAGCACCGGTTCTTGTGGTATCACCGAAATTAAGCAATGTCGATTTTGGCCAGTATCTAGACGGGTGACCACTTGGGAATGTTGTAAGATGCTGTATTGTACTTTCGATGTACAGGTGGTGTAATCTAAACTTATTTATAAATGGAACTTTGTCTCTGTGTGTGTGTGTGTATGTCTCTCTGTGTGTGTATGTGTGTGTGTGTATCCGTTACCTATAGACTCCGAAACGGCTGAACCGATTTTCTTGAAAATTTACACAGTTGTACTATAAGCGTCTGCGAGTGTTCTTAGCCAGGTTTTGTGTCGAGGTACCCCAGATAAATATCGAAAATCGGTAATCGAAAAAATTGGGCTATAGAAGGAGTGGTCTGATTTTAATCAAATTTGATACACTCATAGAAAAAGACATAAGAAACGATATTCAGAAGTTTCAACGTTGCAGTTCTTAAAATATTGCAGAAAATTTGATATCGAAACCAAAACTTGACTGACATCCATTCATTTTTCTTTCAGTCTACGGTTTCGCTTTAACTGGAAACAACTATTGCTTTTTAGTCTTTCGTGCCAACGTCCAAAGAGTCTGAGCTCCAGGACTATGGATTAGTTTTAAAGCTTTTATTACACCCGAGCAACGCCGGGCTATACTGCTAGTGTTAGTATAAACACCAAGAAAAATAGATGCAAAATTAGTGAAAATTATTGTCATTTTAAAAATATCTCATATAAATAGGGATAAAAAATATTAATAAATCCCAGGTTGGAATTTAAATTACATAAATGTTTCGCACAAGCTTGAAGTATAATCTATATTTTTTATCATAAAAATTTAACTGCAAAGATCTTGATTTAAACAAATGTCATTTCTCTTAGAGCGATCGTAGCTTTTTGTATCTATCGATCATAGTTTAACACATCGAACTGACAATATCAATCGCATTTACTAAAAGAATTTGCTCTCTTTTTTTTATTCTTTGAAAAAGTTAATCTCACTTGGCTTTCCTACTCTTTCCTGAAAATCATTTTTCTACCTTTCGTAATTTAGTGAAATTTTTAAGCAAAATTTTTTTTCTTTATTTCCAATATTCCACCTTCCGTTCTTCATTTCCTGTAACTTGATTGTATATTTAGTCAGTGAATATCGAATACCCTACCCTAAAGTTGTTATTTATTAAACTTGGAATCGTCAAATTGAAATTCACAAATATAGACCCACCAGTTAGGATCGAACTTCATCTTCTTCTATGTGCCCTGTCCTTTCAGAACGTAGGCGATCATGGCTTTCCACGTCTCCCTATCCTTGGTGGCTCTTCTTAGCACGCTTTCTCCTGTTACACCACACAACCCCGTACTGTCATCCACCTGCTCAAGCTCATAAATCTAGAATATAAATGTATAGAAATTAGCATGACTACAAAATGAGGGATCAGTTTATATAATGATGATTATATAGATTTGATCCCCCACTTGATATACACATTATAATATATTATAAAGAGTTGGCATATATATTCTTCTTCTATGTGCGTGCCCTGTCCTTTCAGAACGTAGGCGAACATGGCTTTCCACGTCTCCCTGTCCTTGGTGGCTCTTCTTAGTACGCTTTCTCCTGTTACACCACACAACCCCCGTACTGTCATCTACCTACTCAAGCCCATAAATCTAGAATATAAATGCATAGAAATTAGCATGGCCAAAAACGAGGGATCAGTTTATATATTGATTTTAATATAGATTTGATCCCCCACTTCATATCCAAATAATACTTTTTTATAAATAATTGTCATATATATTCTTCTTCTATGTGCCTTGTCCTTTCAGGACGTAGGCGATCATGGCTTTCCACCTCTCCCTATTCCTGGTAGCTCTGAGTACGCTTTCTCCTGCTACACCACGCAACCCCCGTTCAGACATCTACCTGCTCAGGCCCTTCAAATATCTTATCCGCTGCCTTCCTCTGTCTCTTTTTCCCTCTATCTGGCCTGTCAGTATCAGGTTCTTCAAGCCCTCCTACCTCATTGCATGTCCCAGAAACTTCAGTTGTCTCTTCTTGTTGCTCAATATTAATTTTCTTTCGTTGCCATTCTTTCCAAAACCTCATCATTGCTCACATGCTCGGTCCATGAAATCCGCAGCATCCTTCTGTAGAACCACATTTACGCTGCTTCAAGTTTTTCCTTTATCTTCGATGATACTGTCCAACATTCTCTGCCGTATTGAAGAACTGACATCACATAGCAATCTAGTATTCACTTCTTTGTTTCTAGTAAAATTTTTCTGTCTTAGTACTTTACTTAGCTTCTGGAACGCGTCCTTTGCCATGCCAATTCGCCTTCGGATCTCTGTGTCACACTTTCCATTTCCTGTTAGAACGCTTCTTAGGTATTTAATTTTTTTGTAGTTGCTTGATTCTAGTATCACCCACCTGTATTTGGCATTTTGGGTTGCTCTATCTGCTGATGAACATACATTCATTTTTCTTGCAGTTTATTTGTAGTCCTTTTTGTCACTCTCTTCAGTTACCTTCTGTAGGAGGTAATTATCTATACTGAGTGACTCTCTATATATCTTGTAATATCTTGCTAATGGTTAGAGAATTAGTCTGGTAGCTCCATGCTACGGTCTTGCTTTGGTTGAAATCTAATAAAAAATAATTCTTTTAATCAGTAACGAGGCTCTTTCTTTTCGTCTTTTACGTCACATCTTCATTTCAACTTTGCAACATTTCAGATTTAATTTTCTTTTTTACCTGTATTTTTTCAGTTTTTCTTTATCGTGTCCTTTTTTAATTCAAGTTTATTTTTAACCGTATTTTTCTCCAGCCTGCCTTCCATCCTTTCTTTCTTCCTTATACAAATACAAAGCTCGAGGCCTAAGAGTAATAAAAAAAAAATAACACAGAATAAAATAGGTTTAAGCAACAAGTAAAAGAACGAAACTCTTTAAGGTAGGAGATTAGAAAAGTGTTTGCATTAAGTTGACTCATCTCCAAGTTGTGCAACAGCTATAAGCGATAGGCCAAAGAAAAAAAACCACGGAAGGAAAAAGTAAATTGCTTCAAAAACGAATTATTCGTAAATGTTTTAGACTGGTTAGATAAATCAAAATACAGTGTCCCAAAAATGTTAACATAGCAGAGGATCAGATATGGGTAATAGTTTACTATTAAACGTACAGTTTCAAATCTATTTAGATAAAATGTAATATATAACAACAGACATCACGCTCTTTTTCACTCTCTAATTTTCCATATATATATATATATATATACAGTTTTAAGCTGTGTTATATATATATATATATATATATATGAATATATTAGTCATCAATATACAAGCTTGTTTCGCTATATCACAGTTCATCAGTGTCGCTTCTGGCGGGGATCGAAACTCGACCGATTTAGCGTCAGTCGGAGTCGCTACCCACTAAGCCATAGGCGCATGGAACCAGAGGACGGCAATTTTAACGTGTTGCATATTAGCAGTGTATACACACGCCAGTCACCGAAAGAACTCTAATAAAGATTTCTAAATAGTATTGTTTATATATATATATATATATATATATATATATATATATATATATATATATATATATATATATATATATATATATATATAGTTTTAAGCTGTGCTATGTTTGGGCGTGTATAGTGATAATATACATGCTAAAAATTCTGCCTTCTTCTACCGTGCGGCCATGGCCCAGAGGTAGAATCGCCAACTAACGCTACTTCGGTTGGCTTTCAATCCTGGGTTAGGAGCCATCGGAACTGTCTGCGGATGATTATATATATATATATATATATATATATATAATTAGATTGATAGTTGTTTTTTACGGCTTATCAAAATTGAAGAATATTTATAAACAGGAAATTAAGCCAATTCCAATAATTTTCCCATAGACGGGGGAAGAAAACTTGGATTCATACCTGTTGCAATGGTAATTTTGCGCGCGAATGAATATAACGAATCCGACGGAAATTTCACCCGAATGTTTGATATTCTATCCTAGGCCGTTATCCATTACACCCGCAAAAAGGTCCAAGCTTACAGGACTTGATGAGTATAATAAACAAACTAGAAATATAACAAAGCAAACAACAAATTCCATAATCAATTAGAAATGGTCAAAAAAGTTAACAAATATATATATATATATATATATATATATATATATTTATTTATATTAAAAAAGGATTAATTCAAAGATGTTGAATAGCCATTTCGATATGAAGATCCCCACGGGGGACGACACATCACCTCAGCAACAGAAAAAACCTTTCAGAAACTGGAGAAAAATTAGTATATATATATATATATATTATTAAAAATATATATAAATATATATATATTATTATTATATATTATTATATATAAATATATATATATTATTAAAAATTAGTATATATATATATATATATACACAAAATAGACGTCATAATTATCCCAACCCGAGGAACCATTTGGCCAACACTTATAAGGGATTCGTATTATAAAGGGTCAATGATGGACAAAAACAGAGGATTACTTACAATACTGGAAGAACAATTGGTTCACTCTTCTGCACAGTGCTCGATCGGCATATCATCTTCGTGTTTTGCAGGCTGTTTGCCTAAAAATCCAGCAGCCGAGCCTGTGCAGGCAGAAAGAGCGTTTCCTCCGCTCCTTACAATTCGTGGAGGGTTTGTGAGTGTAACAATATTTCTTTTTTATTCACTCTTCTGGAATTATATGTTTACACCTCCCTCTTACATTTTAATATTTATTGATTAAGGTTTATTTTTAAACGAGTTCCATCTTTTCCCAGTATTGTAAGGAATCCTCTGTTTTTGTCCATCATTTACCCTTTATAATACGAAGCCCTTGATAAGTGTTGGCCAAATGGTTCCTCGGGTTGGGATATTTACGACGTCTATTTTCTTTAAGGTTATTAATTTATTCTGTGGGTAAAATTCATTATATATATATATATATATATATATGTATAGTCAGCAAAGTTTCTTTTAAACATGTCAGATTAAAAAAATTGCAAAAATATGTTTGCTTATTTTTAATAAAATCCGTTCATACTCACGGATAATCTTTCGTGTATTACAATGAAAAGGTGTCAGAAATGAGTTGTAACGTTGACAGATGTTATTTTCATTCATTTCTTAAGGTACCCAAGTACTTTCAACCTCTTTCCGAGGTCGTCTTCAGGTGTGTGAGTTATGGTAACAAATGTAATTTTACAGTAAGTTACATTTGTCATCATAACTCACAAAAATCAGTTGAAAAAGAAATCACCCTATTCTATGTTTTATAGAATAGGGTGATTTCTTTTTCACCAGCAACGATATGGAAAATAACAAAACATGGAAGCAAAAACTCATTGTCGCTAAACTAAAAATAAACTGCAGAATCAAAAAACTACAGAAAGTTAAACTAAACGACCATGAAGATAACTTCTTAAACAAACCAACAGTCATATAAATAAACCCTACAAAAACCAACATTATAAAAATAAACAATCTCCAGGAGTTTAAATGTAAGGTCAATAGACACCTCCTAACACACTAACTCGCAGCCATTCTCTCAAACACTCTTCCTATGTACCTCCTTACTCGTCTATCACCCTCCTTCTGACATTTCCTATATCCAATCGCTGACTCAGTACCTTCCCCTATGTAACCCACTGCGCTATGGTGGCAGAGGAATGCCTTGTTTGGGGTGAAATGATTAAAAAAAACAAAAAAGAACAAACAAATAGTCAAGAAAATATATTCAATACAAAGTATATATATATATATATATATATATATATATATATATATATATATATACTACTGGCCATAATTATTAGGCCGCCCCAGTTTAAAAAAGAAATGATGTATTTCATACTATTTTTATATATTTTTGTAAATATTTTTTATTTATTGCCAAATGGATAATTCTAAGTAAAAATAGAATTGTTCTTTTGTTATTATTACTTTGCAAAATGTTACAAGGCAGCCAGGAAGGCTTTGCTTCGGCCAGCCAATAAGAAGAGACTAGCATGGGGAAGAGAGCGCAATAACTGAACACCAGAACAGTTCATTTGATGCACTTATTACTGTGCAGTATTAACAAAAGAACTATACTATTTTCCTTTAGAATTATACACTTTTTTTTATCATTTCACCCCAAGAAAGGCATTCAACTGCCACTATTGCGCATGGGGCTACAGAGGGGAAGGTAAAGAGAAGGAGTGGTTAGACATAGGGAATGTCAGGGGGAAGGTGATAGATGGGTAAGGATACCGAGGATGCTGGTTGGGCAGATGGGAAGAGTGTTTGATAGAATGGGAGCAAGTTAGTGTCTTAGGAGGTGTCTATTGACCTTACATTTAAACTCCTGGAGATTGTAGCCGTCGGAGAAGCAATCATGTGGAAGGGAATTCCACAGTCGGGAAGTTCGAGGAAAGAAAGTATTGGAGTAGAAGTTGCGGTTGCATTTTATCGGTTTCACTGTAAAAGGGTGGGATCTAGTTGCTAATCTAGTATCTTGTGCAAATTCGTATCTAGGGGGCACCAGTGATCTAAGTTCATCGGAGCAGAAGCTGTGAAAGTATTTATAGAAGAGACACAGGGAAGCCACGTCGCACCTGTGGAAGAGAGACTGCAGGCTGTCTGCCAAGTCGGTATCTATCACATTGCAGACCCTCCTCTGTACCTTATCGAGAAGCCCGAGGAGAATAGCAGGGGCACCCGACCAGATATGGCAGCAGTATTCAATGCACGGGCGGATGGTAGATTTATATATGTGCAGGACAGATTTAGACGGAAAAAACTTCCGGGCCCTACACAGGGAACCGACTTTCATAGCAGCGGATTTAGCAATGGATTCGATATAGTCATTCCATTTGAGGTCCGCTGAATGTGTGAGACCAAGGAGGCGTAGTGTTTTACTCTCTGGGAGGCAAGCCTGGTCCATGCTAATGGGAGGTAGGTGAGATTGTCGATGATGGTTAATTGACAGTAGCTTCGTTTTAGAAGCATTAAAATTTACTAGCCATTTCTTACCCCAGTCCAATATGGATTGGAGGTCTTTTTCAATCTCGGCTGCGAGGTTAGCTTTGACGCCTACACCAGATTTTTGGTCGAGGTGAAGACACCTGCGTTTGTATGGTAGTTTGAATACAAAAATAGTATGAAATACATCATTCCTTTAAAAAAACTGGGTTGGCCTAATAATTATGCCCGGTAGAGTATATATCCAAATGAATGAGGAACAAAGAAAAAAAATTATATATATACATATATATATATATATATATATATATATATAATTGTGTATTTGGACAGAATTTCCTCTTTTAATTTCATTGAAGAGGGATTTAAAATCTGTCCGATGAATCGTTTTATATGGATGTAAAAATACATCTAAATATCTGTTCGGCGTTAATTGATTACTGATTGATCATGTTCTATGAGACAGTTTGTTCGGGATTTCATTGATGTTTGCAACTCAGTTTCTCGACAATAGATTCTATGCCCAGAGTATTTTATTGCTTACGTCATCATCATAACTGCTTAAATCATCATCATAACTGCTAATACAGATGATAAATTTGAAAGCTTTGATCATATGTCTTGTATTTTCCTTCCGAAATTAACTTCAGAGAATTTCTGATAGCGTTATAATGGAACATCCTATCACCCCCGACAGTTGATTCGCCGAAGAGATTAAGAAGTATCAAATTAAGGAAGTACGAGACGATTCGACTTCCGCTCCTATTCCGTTTTGACTAACCGTTTTATGAACTCTCTGTTACTTGGACTTGCCGTAAAATAAACTCTGATATTTGTTTATCCCTTACGTGTTGTGTAAATCTTTCACTTGGAATTTACCTTGTTATTTATACCGTTTCCGCGATATAACAGATATTATTTTCTCCTTGTCTGAAAATTATATTTAATTTCGAAAGGCTGGTCTTTAAAATTAGTCAACACAAAATATCTCGTATAAAAAGATTTAATCTCTTCTTTGTTGATCGCTTCTTTTTATATGATAGTGTTAATGATTACATTACTACCAACATCCACGTTCAGGATTAGAAGCTTTCAGTTCCTCCAAAACCAGCTTCAGTCTTTCATTTCCTGATGATATTTGGCTTGTCAAGATGTGGTTGGAGGTGAACGAAAATCGGAGTAGAAGAAATTGCCGATTGCGTGAATTTATTTAAGGTAGCTCTCAGCTTATTTTATTATTTCTGCTGTGACCATGGTCATCATCAGCAAAAAGCGCGACCCAAAATGCCAAATACAGGTGTGGGGTACCAGAATCAAGCAAGTACAAAAATTTAAATATCTAGGAAGTGTTCTAACAGAAGATGGAAATACGACATAGACATCCGAAGGCGAATTGGCATGGTAAGAATGCGTCCCAGAAGCTAAGTAAAGTACTAAAACATGAAAATTTCAATAGAAACAAAGAAGAGAGTACTGGATTGCTATGTGACATCGGTTCTTCAATATGGCAGTGAATGCTGGACAATATCATCGAAGATGAGGGAAAAACTTTCAACCAAGGCAAGTCAGTAGCATGGAGCTACCAGACTAACTCTTTAATCATTAGCAAGGTATTACTAGATATATAGAGAGCCACTCAGTATAGATAATTACCTCCTACAGAAGGTAACTGAAGAGAGTGACAAAAAGGACTACAAATAAACTGCAAGAAAAATGAATGCATAGTCATCAGCAAAAAGGGCAGCCCAATATGCCAAATACAGGTGGGAGATACTAGAATCAAGCAACTACAAAAAATTAAATACCTAGGAAGCGTTCTAACAGGAAATGGAAAGTGGGACACAGAGATTCGAAAGAGAAATGGGATGGCAAAGGACGCGTTCTAGAAGCTAAGTAAAGTACTAAGACAGAAAAATTTCACTAGAAACAAAGAAGCGAATACTAGATTGCTGTGTGATGTCAGTTCTTCAATACGGCAGGGAATGTTGGACAGTATCAGCGAAGATAAGGGAAAAATTGATGCAGCGGAAATGTGGTTCTACAGAAGGATGTTGCGGATATCATGGACCGAGAATGTGAGCAATGATGAGGTTTTTGAAAGAATAGCAACGAAAATAAAATTAATAGAGAGCATCAGGAAGCGACAACTGAAGTTCCTGGAACATGCAGTGAGGTAGGAAGGATTTATCCGCTTGTTCAACTGTTGAGACCTGTTGTAATCGCCACGCCTTTTTCCCCGTTGGTGTCTTTGAGGTTGGTCACGCTTTAGAACATTTGACAGTATCGCTCTCAGTGTCATAGGATCACGCAAACTCCTCCATCACAAGGAGGGACCATATATATATTACACACACACATATATATATGAAAATATGACATATTACTCTTATATATATATATATATATATATATATATATTACCCACACACACATATATATATATATATATTACATATTACACCCCCCCATATATATATATATATATATATATATATATATATATATATATTCTTAGTACGCTCTCACACCCTGACTGAGCACTCAGGAAGAAATGTAGATTTGAAAAAATAGAGGCTACTCTAGCATCTATGCATCTTTCATTCAGTAATGAATTAGAACACTCTCACTACTGGCGTATGAATACATCGTATATCACACGCTAAAATCTGCCTCCTTCTTCCGAGCGTCCATAGCTCGGAGGTAGAATCGCCGACTGACGCCAATTCGGTCTGGTTTCAATCCTGAGTAAAAAGCAATTGGATATCTAACCGTACTGATGAGCTGTGATACAGTGAAACGGGTCCGTCTGCGGATGACTCTATATACTATACAAATGGAAGTTGAAAAGTACTCTGTGCGAAAATTTCACCGTATATGTGTGTAGTGGGGTGTCAGTAACTCTGGTCTCTTTCCATAAGTCTCTGTACATTTCGTCTTTTTTATGTTACTTTCCCTGTGTGTTTAGTTTCAGGATAGTCATAAATGATTTCCATTGTAACAATTGAAGTCAAAATCAATAACTAAACGCATATAAATGTTAGCAGACATAATTCCTCGAAAAGAAAAACGAAACAAATATGTCGACAGAAATATCTTCACGTCAAAGACTCTTGCAACAATTCTTGCAGACATTTTTCTTTGCTTTGAAATAGTCTGATTAAGGCACCGAAATAATCGACGTTTCTCGGGTGTTACTCGTTCAAAGTTTTTATATTTTTCGTTGTATATTTAAACGTTTCTTTGACACATGCCGCTTTTTTTTTGCGATTAGTTTTTCTTTTGTTTATTCCTGCTTCGATATTGTACGTCTCCAAGACAATGTTTAAAAAAAGTGGAGCGAAAAATTTTCCCCATTTTTAGTTCAGTAATTGTTGCTGAAATAGAAAATGTTCATAGAAGCGCTTATATGATTTGTCACCGATTTGAGAGAATGTTGAATGCACAATCAAAAGCAAAGCAAAATGAGACTGTGAAACTAATAATAATAATAATAATAATAATAATAATAATAATAATGTTTTCGTGGTGCAGGATTAAAAGCTGAAACCGAATGTCTTATTCTTGCTGCACAGGACCAATGCTCGCTAACTTTAAATTACCAAACATATACTGAACAAAATTGTGTTGATCACAAATGCAGATTCTGCGATGAATATTCAGAAACAATTGACCATCTTGTATCAGGTTGCAGCGTTAGTATCCACTGAATATAAAACTTGTAAGGCCCTCGGTGATGTATGTCAAATTGGCCTTGTGCCAAACACAACCGAAGTCCCCACAATTTAAAATATCTGAAGGATGAAGATTGGATGTTGAAACGTGGAAGGATAAAAAGTAAAAGTTTTATTAATTAAACAGAAATAATGAATTTGTAAAAAAAGTGAAATTTTATCTACTGAACAGAATAAGATAAATGCGTAAGAAGAAGAAAATATTCAAATAGAAACTGCATGTAGTTAGTTTTTCAAAAAGAAAATGTAAGCAGTTAAATGTTCCACAGAAATTCAGAGCTCATAGTTGACTCGCAGTATAGCTCGGCGTTGCACGGGTGTAATGAAAGCTTTAAAACTAATCCATGCTCCTGGAGCTCAAACTCTTTCGACGTTGGCACGAAAGACTAAAAAGCAATAGTTGTTTCCAGTTAAAGCAAAACAGTAGACTGAAAGAAAAATGAATGGATGTATGTAAAATTTTGATTTCCTGCTGTCGATATCAAATAAGTTTTTTTCGTCGTAAACTGAATTTTGAAGGCTAAATAAGTCCTCTGAGTAAATGGTATCATGGCTGAGACTAAGAACTACAATTATACCTACTTAGAGCCAAACCCGAAGCAAAAACTAAAATAAAAGGGCTGAAAAAATAGACATAAAGACACACACACACAAACATCTTGCCTTACATATATATATATATATATATATTATCGATTTTCTGCACTATTGTAAGAACTGCAACCTTGAAACTTCTGAATATCGTTTCTTATGTCTTTGTCTATGAGTGTATCAAATTTGATTAAAATCGGACCACTCCTTCTATAACCCGATTTTTTCGATTATCGATTTTCGATATTTATCGGGGGTACCTCGACACAAAACCTAGCTAAGAACACTCGCAGATGCTTATAGTACAACTGTGTAAATTTTCAAGAAAATCAGTTCAGCCATTTCGGAGTCTTTTCTCTTCTTTTTAATATTTGTTTTTCTTTTTTCTATATCACTTGACTTCGTCTGAATAAATTTGAAACATTCATTATTGTATGAATTTGGTCTGACGAGCGACGGAACAGGCCGCGAAATATATTATGACCAATGGATTTGTAAAAATATTTAACTTTTATTTCCTTATTATAATACTCTGTTAAATTTAACAATAAATTTTGTCATTAAAGTCTCTTTAGAGTTTGTCTCTATTAGAATTTTCCTTACCAAATTTCAAGGATTCTACTTTATATATATATATATGTAGTCATCCGCAGGCAGATCTGTTTCACTGTATCACAGCTCAGCAGTACGGTTAGACTTCGATTGCTTTTAACCCACGATTGAAATCCGGCCGAATTGGCGTCAGTCGGCGATTCTACCATATATATATATATATATATATATATATATATATGTGTGTGTGTGTGTGTGTGTGTGTGTGTGTGTGTGTAGGCAGCAAATTTTCTTTTAAACAAGTCAGATTAAATAAATTGCAAAAAATATTTTTGCTTATTTTAAATAAAATCCGTTTATACTAACGGATAAGTTTTCGCATATTACTATCAGAAGATATCGGAAATGAGCTGTAACCCTATTTTGTTTAATTTGTATTGTGGTTTTTGAAATACCTTATTTCTTCATCTACAGTGTAGTTTGGGAACTTATTATTAAGGAGAGTCTGCTTAATATTTTTTAGTTCAGAGTAAAATATCTTTTTTGTGGAGGAGATGATTTGTGCTCGGTTAATTAAGTTATATGTAAGTGCTATTTTGTAGTAGTCAGAGCATTCACTCATAACTGAGAATGCAATATATTAAAAAATTCCATTTTGGATAATTTTCACGCTATAATGAACGCTAGCAATTTGTCAACCATTATATTTGAAGCAGGAAAAATATGTCCAGTAATTTTTAGCAACACAGCTTTCCGGTTACATTTGTTACCATATCTCACACTCCTGAAAATGACCTCGGAAATGAGTGAAAGAAAGTTAGAATGATAAACCTAAAAAAAAAAAAAGAGAGAGAAAAAATAAAAAAGAGAGAAAAAAAATAAATAAAAAGAAGAAAATAAAAAGAATGAGAGCTATAGTAGTATAGATAGAAAAGAATTTAAAATAATTCAAAATAAACAACTTACTGTTTATTTTCGTTTTATTTTATTTTGAATGGGCATGCCTCTTCAGCACGAATGCTGGTGTCCCACAGGGCTCTATTCTGGGCCCGACGCTCTTCCTTATTTTCATCAACGACCTCCAAGATGAGATCAGTTCCCAAGTAGGTATCTACGCAGACGACACCACAATATACTCCCGCACCAGTATGAAACCTGTCGTGGCGGACAGGCATAATCTCGCTGCTGACCTTGAACGGGATCTACACTCTGTGGTGAATTGGGGCAAGAAGTGGCTTGTCAACTTCAATGCGTCTAAGACCAAGCTGTTGTCTGTCAACCATCACAGGCAACCTCTCCTGCCTCCCATAAGCATGGACCAAGCGATTCTCCCTGAGAGCAATACACTACGCCTCCTCGGCCTTACCCTCTCCTCAGACCTCAAATGGAACCACTATATTGAATCCATAGCTAAATCTACTGCTAAGAAGGTTGGGTCACTATGTCGATCCAGGATGTTTTTTCCGTCTGAATCCATCCTGCATATATACAAGTCACCTATCCGTCCGTGCATGGAGTACTGCTGCCATTTATGGTCAGGCGCCCCTGCCGTTCTCCTCAGTGTTCTCGACAGGCTCCAAAGGAGAGTCTGCAATGTGATAGGTACTGATCTGGCGACTCGACTGCAGCCACTTCCCCACCGTCGAAATGTAGCCTCCCTTTGTCTGTTCTATAAATACTTTCATGTCTTCTGCTCGGACGAACTTAAGTCACTGGTGCCTCCTCAACAGGTGTTTACTCTTGCAACCAGACTGGCAACTGGGTCCCACTCATTCACAGTCAGGTTAGCCAAATGCAGACGATAATTCTACTCCTGCAGCTTCTTCTCTCGCACTTCCCGCCTCTTGCTTTCCTGACGGCTACAACCTCCAGAAATTTAAATGCAATGTCAATACTCATCTATTAACCATTGGACTCTAGCTCTCTCCCCACCCCCGTATATCCTTCCCTTTCTCTCCACCTATGTATCTGTCATCGCACCTCCATTCTCAGCTTTCTATTGCTCCTTTCTAACTAGATTGTACTCTTCACGCTTTTCTAATTAATCTTTTTACAGTTATGTAGCCACCCGCTCATCAGTGGCATTTTTGCTCGGGGAGAAATGATTAAAAAACAAATTTTCTTTGTCCTTTCTTTTTTTTTTCTTTTTAAATGGACAAGAATGTTTTTGTAAATAACCGTTACAGATGTCTAATCTAAATATGGACATGTGAGCGTGTGTGTAAAAAATTCGTTTGGGGGTTGGGGGGATATTTATTAACTGTTGTACCACTGTTGATTAAATGTTGTACCATTTGGGTCTGACTAGCCGCAATAATAACATATATATATATATATATATATATATATATATATATATATATATATATATCGTCACTCATTCAGAAATGAATGAGAGCCCTCTGGCTATTGGCGTATGATACATCATACGCTAAAAGTCTGCCTCCTTCTACCGAGTGCCCATAACTCAGAGGTAGAATCGCCAACTGACGCCAATTCGGTCGGGTTTCAATTCTGGGCTGAAAGCAATCGGATGTCTAACCGTACTGATGAGCTGTGATACAGAGAAACAGATCTGTCTGCGAATGACGATATATATATATATATATATATATATATATATCGTCACGTGATGTAAACATCTCTCGACGAACGCTCTCATGGCGTTCTAGTTTAAATTCTAAAATCATTTGTTTCTGATGAAAAGCCGAGGCCGGTTTGAAATATCAAATATATATATATATATATTATAGAAATAAATAAATACTGTAAAAAAAAAATACATTTTTAAACTTACAACTTTTTAGTAGTTTTTCCTATATATATATATATGTAAAAAACCAATAGAAACCAATCTGTCCCGTTATTTGACTCATAGCTACAGGAGGAAGAGATGTATTATATTGTTTAATAGTTATTAGTGGGGGTTCAGTTTACTACTTAATAACAATAGAAAACCGATCCCACACTTTACGACCAGTAGAAGCTTTAATCATGATTTCAACTATTACATTCAGTCAGTCAGTTAAGTGCCATACGTGAAGCACGCTTGGGCGATCGAATGAGACATGACTGACTGGGCAGAAGATTATCCCGCAGTAGGCTGCCATTGCTTTCTGCGGTAGATTGGTTGCCAGCCAAGGCTATAGAACCCAATCTGTCCTGTTATTTAACCCATAACTGGAAGGAAGAGACGGATTAATACCTTTTCCAAGAGTATTTGCTCGTAAGTGAATGCAATGAATTCAACTGGAATTTGATGGCCCCGTTTTATTTTGAATGGAAAAAAATTTTAAAAATTTGGCAAACCGAGCAAAGTTCATCATTTTTATCTTTTTTAATGTATCTATTTCCCCATCCTCCTGACTAGCGTTTCATTCTATCTGCAGATCTAACATAATATTTCCTTACTTTTTTTCTCCTTCCAACTTTTCTTCTTTTTTCATTCTTTCTTCTTTCTTACTTTCTCCCTTCCTTTCCTTCTTCCTTTTCTTTTCTTTTTGCTACTCTTTTCCTTTTTGTTGTGGATTCTTGCTGAGAAACCACACAAAATAATAAATAACTAAAACAGATATGGAGATAGAAAATGTAAGTTATATTAAACAAAAATATACAAACTGGAACACGGGTTAGTCAATTCAGGAATACTAGGAATACTGTTAGTAGAAACAATATATACAGTCTTGTAGAGAAGAAGTATGTTCGGGTAATGAGTCTATATCCTTACTAACCAACTGACTCCTTACTAACTCTCTTCGACAACCATTCTTTATAACTGCTTTCCAACTACCTTTGACAATCGCTATATTTAGCTGTCCCTCCCACTAAGGGCAACATGTGACACATGGTCAGTTTATGAGTCGGAATTTCCGGGCTATATGGCCCGGCCAAAAAATACCTGTCCATTTTTCCCTAGTCGTGATTCTACCCTTCGGCGGAACCACGACTGGGTCATTGCTCTCTGCTCGGAAGCAGAGAGCGCCCTCTGTCCGAAGGCAGAGAGATGACAGTCAGAAATGTTGCCGCAGCGAGAAAACGCTTTGACAATCACTATATTTAGCTGTCCCTCCCACTAAGGGCAACATGTAACACATGGTCAGTTTATGAGTTGGAATTTCCGGGCTATATGGCCCGGCCAAAAAATACCTATTTTTCCCCAGTCGTGATTCTACCCTTCGGCGGAACCACAACTGGGTTATTGCTCTCTGCTCGGAAGCAGACAGCGCCCTCTGTCCGAAGGCTGAGGGCTGACAGTGAGAAATGCCGTTGCAGCGAGAAACACTACCTCAGCGAGAAACGCCGCCTCAGCGAGAAAACGCTTTCGCAATCACTGTATTTACTAGCCTTCCCACGCAAGGCCGGATGTGACACATGGTCATTTTAAAGTGGGTATTCCCGGCCATATAGCCGGGCCAAAAAAATGTCTGTCTATTTTTACCGAGTCGTGGTTCTACCCTTCGGCGGAACCACGACTGGGTTTGTGCTCTCTGCTCGGAAGCAGACAGCGCCCTCTGTCCGAAGGCTGAGGGCTGACAGTGAGAAATGCCGTTGCAGCGAGAAACGCTACCTCAGCGAGAAACGCCGCCTCAGCGAGAAAACGCTTTCGCAATCACTACAATTCTCTGTATAGGCAGGATTATATGTACACATTAGGTGAGTCCATTATTATGTGTAAAAAGAGGTTGATCCCCAACACATTTCTTTTCGCACGTTTACCTCCTGTTGTTTTATCCCCTCCCAATCCGCCCACCCACACAGTCAAGCGAATTTTTGAAATTTTCATAATATTAAAGATCGCCGATGAAGCGAATTCAATTCGCTGAAATGATCATACGATCCAGTAATTTTAAATTTTTCATATGTAAAAATACATATTGACTCTGCTCTGCAAAAATAATTTAATTACATTGAACAGTTTTGGCTCTATCAGTTTTAATATTTAATTTTTAAGAAACAATGTTATTAGAATTTATTTTGGGATTTTACCATCAAGCCGCTTCCTTTTGGATTAATATATATATATATATATATATATATATATATGTGTGTGTGTGTGTGTGTGTGTGGTCATCCTCAGACAAACCTGTTTCGCTGTATCACAGCTCATCTATACGGTTAGACATTCGATTGCTTCTAGCCAGAAACAAAATTCCACCGAATTGACTTCAGCGACGATTCTAACCATGAGTTTTGGACACCCAGTGAGACTTTAGCGTGTTATGTACAATGTAAACACATGTCAGTAGCCGAGAGTGTTCAAATTCATTACTGAATGTACGATGCTCAAAGTATAGTTCATGCTATACTGTTGGGATAAAGTTTTTAATATTATTGATAAACCGTAATTAAATATAAGTTAACAAAAAAGTCCCTGCAAGTTTTTATGTAGGGCCTTGTACATGGTGAAAATCATTGGTTAAGAACAATCTCAGAGAGGACCCTTCACCGATCATCATGTTTTTAACCTCTTCAAGTCTAGGGTCAACCGTTATTTATATCGCTTCTTCTCTTTACGCATTTACAAGAAACTCATTTTTTAACCCTCTGCCTTGAGTGGCTTTCGGAATTTGTATTAGATGTGAGTTGTGGTGATGTTGATATCGGTTCGAAAATCGGAGAGCCGAATTCGAATTCCAGTTGAATTCGTTACATTCATTTACGCGCAAATACCCTTGAGAAAAGTATTAACCCGTCGCTTCCATGTCCAGCTATCGGTTAAATAGGAGGTCAGGTTGGCTTTTATAGTCTTGGTTGGTTACTAGTCTACCGCTGAAAGTAATGGCAACCTACTTCGAAAAAATCTTCTGCCCAGTCAGTAACGTCTCATAATCGCCCAATCGTGTATCACTGGTTGATTAAATGGACAACAGTATAAAAAAAAAAAACTCGTAAGACGAAATAATTTCACCCGAACAATTTTTTTTTAATCGAGATTACCCCAAGCAACGAAGGTAAGCCAAAAACAGTTACTGGGTTTTCCTTTCTTTTTCTTGTTCCCCTTACCATTTCTTTCGCCCCGACAAGGCTAAATTTCAACTTTTAAACTCTCGACTCAGTTAAGGGGTAGGGGGGTTCAAAAATCTAAAAAGTAAAAATAAAAATAGACATAAATATCTGTCTGCTTTCTTATTAATCCCACCCCTTTTTTTGACTTCTGCCGGTATAATATCTTTCGTCATTTTGTCATGTTTTTTTTGTTTTTTGTTTTTGTTTTTGTTTTTTTGGAACAAAGTTCGTTGCTGAGAACACGTGATTTTCTTGTAGAAATGGCTATTCAACGCATTTGAACATCGAAATTTTTTTTTATTTTATAAGTGGCTCTATAATTTGAATATTAATTGCATTGAACACTCCACCTTGATCAATTTTAATATTAATATGATTAATATTAATTAGGATCGGGTTTTTGGGATTTATCTACCTGCATTTCCTTTTGGATTAAAGTTACAGCAATGAATTAGAACACTCTCAGCTATTGGGCGTGTATAATGATAATATACACGCTAAAAGGTGTGCCTCCTTCTACCTAGCGCCCAGAGGTAGAATCGCTGACTGACACCAATTCGGTCGGGTTTCAATCCTGGGTAAAAAGCAATCGGAGTCTAACAGTACTGATGAGCTGTGATACAGCGAAACAGATCTGTCTGCGGAAGACTATATATATATATATATATATATATATATATATATATATATATATATTGCATTTAGAGCATCTCTACGTAACCCTTATGTTAAAGGGTACAATTATTTGGGTATATACAAATTTGATGACATATATATATATATATCGAAGCTATAGGAAACAACGAACATTACTAAGGATCGAGAAGAAACGAAGAGTAATCCAGAAGACAGTAGATATGTCTGCATTTAAACGTTTGCATATTAAAGTTGGCAAAAAACATGGAGCCAGAAGGAAACTCCACAAGTGAGAAGCGCGAGATAAGAAACTATTAGGATGAAATTTACGCTTACATCTAGCCAACTCAATTATATATTAATAAAACCCTGTCGTCATTCTAGTCAGTTAAGTGCCATACGTGATACAAACTTGGGCGCTGACTGACCCAGCAAAAGTTTTTCTTGCAGTAGGTTGCCAATACTTTCTATGAAGACTGGTTACGAACCAAGGATATAAGACTTAATCTGTCTTAATATTTAACCCATAGTTAGAGGTAGAGAAGACGGATTAATATCTCTCCTAAAGGTATTTGCGCGTATGTGAATGCAATGAATTCAACTGAAATTTGAACTCGGCTCTCCGATTTCTTGTTCCTAGTCGATATTCACTGCACCACAATGCACATTCATCATTCATGTACTACGCTTAAATTCAAAGAGTTTAGTCACCACAGCGAAAGGATCATGTGAACAATTACCATGAAAGTATTTATAGAAAAGCTAGATTACCTTACGGCAGTAGTAGAAAGACACATCCGAGTATTTGTGGCGACATTCACTAGAAGAAATTTCAACAAACTGTCACCAACCGCATGTTGTGTGAAGATTTTCTAGTGCGGTATAATGGTTGCCAACCAAGGCTATGGAGCCCAGTCTGTCCTTCTATTTACCCATAGCTGGGGAGGTGGAGGAAAAGTGATGTATTCATAACTTTCCCAATAGTGTTAGCACGTAAATGAATATAATGAATCCGATTGTAATTCGAATTCGGCTTTTCCTCCATCTGAGCAACTATCCAGTACTCCACCGTGCCAAAAGCCAAGATACCAGGACAAATTATTGCTGATTCTTCTTTGGATTTCATCAAAGAGGTCTAGTTAAATAGCAGGAGCAGCTGACCATATATGGTAGCAATATTTCGCCATCGAAATGGTTAATAGAGTATCGATAAGCCTTCAAAGTTAACTCACTGTTCTAAGTAGGTTTTGATCGGAATACATCAAATTTAGATATATCGAAGAGAGGTGAGTAATTTAATTCAATATATTATGGAGTCCTCAGGTTGTAGGTTATACTAGAAGGAGAATTTTTCAGCAGAGACTAGGATGTAAAAATGGCGTGTTCATTTAAATAAAACAGATGGAAGAAATTAATCAGGTGTAAAATAATTACGCTTCTAGGAATGTCTGTTATCGCAAATGACAACTTAGATCGTGTTAATAGTGCCAATCAAGATGTCGTTACGACACAACTTCAGCTTCAACTCTAGACTAATAACATTACAATTTCGATACTCTAATGTAATTTTTGCGACTATATATATATATAACCGCAAGCTTTAAAACAGTATTTGTCTACACATCTTTCAACTACTGACTTTTCGCTCTGTATATTGAGTGAAATATCTATTAAATAAACGTGTTATGTGTTTGATACTTGTATCCAAAAAAGTTACACCGATTTCTTTTTAAAATGTTGAATACTATAGTCGGCGAATGAAAGTAAGCTGAAAGTGTTAACAAAAACAGAGTTTGAGTTTGAGTTTTATTTAACGGCATATCAACACCTCTGTGGGTTACTTAAAGCCAAAAAATGGGGTTTTAAGATATTTTTTTAATGTTCGGTTATAATGTGAAGGTCGATTTAATCAGATTTTAATTTAAAATTTTTGTTTTATATATATTTTATTTTAGAAAATGACTTTCAGTTTTGTATTCCAAAATGTTTTTCTGAGAATAATTTTTTCCTTCAAAAATGTATTATGGTCATAATTTTTTTTCAAATTTGTATTGTTGGTAAAATTTTTCTTCATAAATGTATATTTATTTCCTCAGTCTATTTTTATGTATATATTCTTCTAAAAGTCTATTTTTATACTTTCATAGTGTTTTGACTCCAATTTGGGAATTAACTATTTGCCCATAGTTGGGACCCTAACAGGTGCTACCACTCCGCGACATGGTGGACATGAGAACAACAGCAATTAAGAGGTGGTTCCATGCTCCTCACAACCTCTCAATCAGAGGCCTTACTGTCGGATGCAGTTTATCGTCATGCCCAGGAACAACAAAAATAGAAACAAAAAAGAAATATATTCTTACAATCAGAACGAGACAGTTGAATGTTTTTGGGATTCATAGTTAATAAAGAAGGCTCGGAGAATTTGGCATCCACAGGACACAGTGAAAGCAAGAGAGACAGTGTGAAACAGTAAGTGACCTTTAGAAAGTAGGAAGGATAGTAAAAAAGCTTCCGCTAAACACTACAAAGAGGCAAGTTTGTAAATCAGAAGTTGTGGAGAGTCATGACCCCCCCATGTTCTGAAAGGAAACGCCATATAAAATAAAAAAGTAATTTCAAGACGCAGACGACTCCTCAGATTCCTTGTTTTATAACATGTGACAGGCCATGCATTTTGGAGAAAGCTGATGGAATTTTTTCGCCATATTTTTTATACAGTTTTCATTCTTTGAGAATGATTACCACTCAATGCTAGAGATCATATTCTACTCTGCTATTTAACCCATAGCTAATAGAAGCAGAGACTGATCCATGCTTTTCCTAGTCATAATTGCTAAAGCAGATAGACAGAACTAATAATTTAGCTTTGAGAATAATTAACATTTGATTATTAAAGTGGATCTTATAGCTGCTTTATTAATTATTAGTTATGTTACGTTAATTCATTCAGTTATGCCATCTTTCGTATTTTGTGCAATTTCAGGTTATGGCATTACATTGAAAGCAACAATCTCACCTACCTTTTGACTGCTGTTATTCCCTGGTTCACTCTTACGCGGGTTGGTAGCACCTGTTACCACCCCAGCTATTGGCAAATAGTGAACATACAAATAAAAATCAACAGTACAATTTCATAATAAATTACTAATAATATATTTTGATAGCAAATCGACAATCAATACAACACTAAAAATCTATTTTTATAGTAAAATTACCAACAATACATTTTATCAACTACAAACGATATATCTAGAAAATCTATTTATGCTGAAAGTATAAAAGTATATACACAATATCTGTATAAAATTTCATTAAAAATATTTAGATTTGGGTTTTAAATGACGCAGCTTGTTACGCCGTTAAAAAACAAACCTGAAATTTGAGGGAGCCAAGATCGAATTCCAGTTGAATGCCTCGCATTCACTTATGCACAAATACCCTTGGGAAAGGTATTAATCCGTCTCTCTCCTCCAGTTATGGGTTAAATAATAGAACAGTTGGGGTTCTATAGATTTGGATGGCAACCAGTCTACTGCAGAAAGCAATGACAACCTACTGCGGAATAATCTTCTGCCCAGTCAGTCATGCCTCTTTCGAGACATGATTGTCCAAGCGTGCATTCGCGTACGGCACTTAACTGACTGACTGACATTGTTATGCCTGTTGTCCTTATCTTTGTTACTATATTCAAGACTTTTAGATCTTTGTACGTTTCCACCTTCTTCAAGTGATTGAAATTTTTAACTGAACCTTTTAATATGATCACCAGGGTAGATTGTTCTAGTTCCACATGTCATACCACTTCCAGGTGTCTCAGTTTCAGTTATCTCAAAGTTGTAGCTTTTTGGGTCAAATCACTGAATTTAACCAAGGCTTTTATCCACTAGGCCACGAGAACATCAGTACATGAATTTTGATGACTTATAAGCCTAATGATTCATTAACCATTTTTTTTACCAGCGCTCATATTACAATTTTGTTGTGTGTAATTGTTTTTCTCTAGCATTCCGATCAGAGCGTACAAAAGGTTGTGAATATGGCAACAAAGATGAATAATACAGTTAGAGCAATGTAAATAGTGACAGTAATTACAATAACTCATCCCAGAAATATAAACAAATAATTGAGACTGTATAGTGTTTTTTGTTGTTGTTGTTTTTTTGGTTTTTTTTTTTGTGGGTGGAGGTCTACGAGGATACTGAATCAAACTCTAGAGATTGGATAAGACTTGCAATAATCAATAGGCATCTCACTTTATAATATTGTTTGTCATGTATAATGTCTAAGAGACACTCGAGGTAGAGCGTTATAGAGTAAGGAGCACAGTTTATGAGAAATTGTTTTTAATCATATCGCCCCAAACAAAGCAGTTTGCTATCACTAGTGCGCAGGGTTTTACATAGGAAGAAAGTTATGAGAAAGAGTGACAGGTTATAGGGGGTGTCAGGAAGTCGGTAAGAGAAGGGTGAGAATACCGATGAGAGTGGAGTAGACGGAGAAAGCAGCAAGAGAGAGAGAGGATGCATTTTAGTGAGATAGGAGATGACTATTGACTTTACATTTAAATTCTTGGAGATTATAGCTGTCAGGAAAGCAAGTAAATGGAAGGGAATTCCACAGACGTTTGTCTGTGGGAAAAGTTTGTAGGGTCGAAAATCATTCATCAGCCACAAGTTTGAGCAGACATTTTTGAACAACCGAGAACAGAATATATGGCAGCAGAACTCTAGTTTCAACCTAATCGGACTCTTGTATTTTTTTTCTTCGCAACTTCAGAACAGATTCTTCTTCTTCTTTCATGTGCCCTGTTTCTTCAGGACGTAGGCGATCATGGTTCTCCACGTCTCCCTATCCCTGGTGGCTCTTAGTATGTTTGCGCCTGTTACATCTCGCAACCTCCGTTCCGTCATCCACCTGATCAGGCCTTGCAAATATGTTATCCGCTGCCTTCCTCTGTCTCTTTTTCCTTCTATCTGGCCTGTTAGTATCAGGTTCTCTAAGCCCTCCTTCCCCATTGCATGTCCCAGGAACTTCAGTTGTCTCTTCCTGATGCTCACTATTAATTTCTTTTTCGTTGCCATTCTTTCCAACACCTAAACGTTGCTTGCATGCTCAATCCACGATACCCGCAGCATTCTTCTGTAGAAGCACATTTCCTCTGCTTCAAATTTTGTCCTCATTTTCGATGATATTGTCCAGCATTTGCTGTCGTATTGAAGAACAGACATCACGTAGCAATCCAGCACTCTTTTCTTTGTTTCTAGTGAAATTTTAAAAAATAAATAAATAACTGCATCACCGATTAGGCTAGGATAATGAAAAGACGAAAAATTAAGATGGAAGTAATATTTGTCAAATTTAGGTAATAATCACGTTCCTAAGCTGTGTAACATTCGAGTGATCCCAAACAATTTCTAAGAAATATTTGGCGAGAATTGGTTGGACAGGACACTCATAAATTGAGTCATCTGTTGGAAATAAATTGTTTTTCTGGTAATTAAAGGGCTGTCTTGTTTGATCTGAGGTATGTCAATAATCGCGAGAAAGTTGTGTATGATTAGACGGACAGATTATTCTAAATATGTGATTAATGTTTCACGTGATCGTCGCGCATGCTTGGTCACGCCACGACGACTTTCCCATTACACGTTCGGATTTAATCAAATTTTACAACACTACTCTATCTCTCTCTCTTATTGTTTTATTGATCCCACTCCTATTCCATGAGTTCTTTTTCTCTGATTCTCCTTTGTTTTGTTTTTCTCCCCACCCTTTAATTTTATCTAACATCCCTAGCTTTATTCTCACATGTTATCAATGAACTTTCTCTATCATAACGTTTTCTTCTTTCTTTCTTTCTTTCTTTCTTTCTTTCTTTCTTTCTTTCTTTCTTTCTTTCTATCTATCTATCTATCTATCTATTAAAATCTGTCACTGTTCATATCTATCCATATACCTACCGACCGACCGACCGACCGACCGAACTATCTATCTATGAGGACCAGCTGATATCCTTTTTGACAACATCTATCTATCTATCTATCTATCTATCTATCTATCTATCTATCTATCTATCTATTAAAATCTGTCAGTCTGTTCATATCTATCCATATACCTACCGACCGACCAAACGACCGACAGACCGACCGAACTATCTATATATGAGGACCAGCTGATATCCTTTTTGACAACATCTATCTATCTATCTATCTATCTATCTATCTATCTATCTATCTATCAAAATCTGTCAGTCTGTTCATATATATCCATATACCTACCGACCGACTGACCGAACTATCTATCTATGAGGACCAGCTGATATCCTTTTTGACAAGATCTATCTATCTATCTATCTATCTATCTATCTATCTATCTATCTATCTATTAAAATCTGTCACTCTGTTCATATCTATCCATATACCGACCGACCGACCGACCGACCGACCGACCGACCGAACTATCTATCTATGAGGAGCAGCTGATATCCTTTTTGACAAGATCTATCTATCTATCTATCTATCTATCTATCTATTAAAATCTGTCACTCTGTTCATATCTATCCATATACCTACCGACCGACCGACCGACAGACCGACCGACCGACCGAACTATCTATCTATGAGGACCAGCTGATATCCTTTTTGACAACATCTATCTATCTATCTATCTATCTATCTATCTATCTATTAAAATCTGTCAGTCTGTTCATATCTATCCATATACCTACCGACCGACCGACCGACCGACCGAACTATCTATCTATGAGGACCAGCTGATATCCTTTTTGACAACATCTATCTATCTATCTATCTATCTATCTATCTATATATCTATCTATCTATCTATTAAAATCTGTCAGTCTGTTCATATCTATCCATATACCTACCGACCGACCGACCGACCGAACTATCTATCTATGAGGACCAGCTGATATCCTTTTTGACAACATCTATCTATCTATCTATCTATCTATCTATCTATCTATCTATCTATCTATTAAAATCTGTCAGTCTGTTCATATCTATCAATATACCTACCGACCGACCGACCGAACTACCGAACTACCTATAGATCTATGAGGACCAGCTGATGTCCTTTTTTCAAACAAAAATCAGGTTCCTCTCTGTAGAAATTCACTCTCTCTTTCTTACGTTCTGTTTTACCACCTCTTTTACTCCTTTCTTTTTTTACGTTTTATCCTCTTTTGACAATTCTCATTCTCTCAGGGTTTTTTTTCTATCCCTCATCTCCTTTCTTCCTTACCTGCAAAACGCCTCATCTTTTCAACCAACTTTCTCTTCCTTTCCTACGCACAAATTTTCTTTCTCTAGCTTGGATTTTTGATTTATTTTATTTTATTTTTTATTTTTCGCTTTTCGTTTTTTTTATCCCTTATTCTCTATCATTTATTCTCGTTATCTTTTTAGTTTCACATCTGAATTTTTTTCTTTTCATTTCTTTCTTTTTACTTTTTTTACATAATTATATCGCCCCAAGCAAGGCATTTTACTGCCACTGTTTTGCAGGGGGTTACATAGGAGGAAAGTTATGAGAAAGAGTGACAGGTTATAGGGGGTGTCTGGAAGTGGATAAGAGAAGGATGACTGTGTCCATAAAGTGAGAGATCAGTATATATAGTGATTGTAATGTAAAATCGATCCCCCACTTTATATCCACATTATAATATAGAATTTTCTTTTTTTATAATCATATCGCCCCAAGCAAGGCATTTTACTGCCACTGTTTTGAAGGGGGTTACATAGGAAGAAAGTTATGAGAAAGAGTGACAGGTTATTGTGGGTGTCTGGAAGTGGATAAGAGAAGGATGACTGTGTCCATAAAGTGAGGGATCAGTATATATAGTGATTGTAATGTAGAATCGATCCCCCACTTTATATCCACATTATAATATAGAATTTTCTTTTTTTTATAATCATATCGCCTCAAGCAAGGCATTTTACTGCCACTGTTTTGAAGGGGGTTACATAGGAAGAAAGTTATGAGAAAGAGTGACAGGTTATTGTGGGTGTCTGGAAGTGGATAAGAGAAGGATGACTGTGTCCATAAAGTGAGGGATCAGTATATATAGTGATTGTAATGTAGAATCGATCCCCCACTTTATATTCACATTATAATATAGAATTTTCTTTTTTGTATAATCATATTGACACAAGCAAGACATTTTACTGCCACCGTTTTGTAGGGGGTTACATAAGAGGAAACTTATGATAAAAAATGTGACAAGTTATAGGGGGTGTCAGGAAGTGGGTAAGAGAAGGATGACAATACTGATGAGAGTGGAGTGGACAGAGAAAGAAGCATGATAGAGAGGATGCATTTTAGTGAGATAGGAGATGACTATTGTCTTTTCGTGTAAATTCTTGCAGATTGTAGTTGTCGGAGGAGCAAGTAAATGGAAGGGAATTCCACAGGTGGGAAGTGCGAGTAAAGAAGCTGATGGAGTAGAATTTCAAATTTACAATTTATTGGTTTCACAATAAAAGTTTGGGGCGTAGTTGCTAATCTTGTGGCACGAGTAAATTTATATATATAGGGGGACCAGTGAGCTACATTTATCGGAGCAGAAGCCGTGAGAGTATTTGTAGAAGAGACACAGAGAATCCACATTGCGCCGGTGAGAAAATGACTGTCTCTGAGCTGCCAAATTGGAATTGATCTCATTAGAGATACTCCTTTTATCTAACGATTTTGTTATTTCTTCCACCCTCTATTTCCTCTTCTCACCCTTTTTCTTTCTCTTTGTCTCTCTCTCTCTCTCTCTCTCTCTCTCTCTTTCCCTTATCTTCAGTCCTATCTTTCTTTTACCTCCTCTTTCTATCGGATATATCTTTCCGTTTCCTATCTGATGTAATGAATAGATAATGAATATGTATACACCTTGGTTCTCCCTCACTGGAATGTGATTGGCTGGTGTCAGCCATAAATACAGACCAAGTCAAGGACGTCCAGAGTGAGTGAGAGAGATCTAGAGATCTTCCACTAGATGTCTATTGTTCTACCACCATTGACTATGCCTACGTCTTAGGATACTGCATACGACAATTAAGTCTACTGAATAGGTAATGAATATGTATACATCTTGGTTCCCCGTCACTGGAATGTGATTGGCTAATGTCAGCCATAAATACAGACGAAGACAGAGTGAGTGTGAGAGAGATCTAGAGATCTTCCACCACTATTGACTAAACCTACGTTTCAGGATACTGCATACGACGATTACGTCTACGTACTAGATTGAACTACACGGTTACCTTTGCCTAAACCACTTAACTACCTCAGATTGATATATATATATATATATCCCATTCTTGACATATCACTATCCCTTAATTATAGATATTTCATTTCCTTTCTTTTTTACTCTATCCTCAATCTATTATGAATAGTGCTTTTATCATATCGATTTTTTGAACGATACCATGTTTACTTGTCCGACGTCTTCTGAAGAATGCACAGCCGGAAGATAATTTTCAGGTTTTCAATTTCAAGGCGTTGTTGCAATTTGGTTTTCCTCTCTGTCATTTTCTTCTGCAGGTTGACCAAAAAAAAAAAAAAAAAAAAAAAAAAAAAAAAAAAATGGGAACTTTTTAATAATCCAATAAGAATGATGGAAGAAAGATATTTTATTCAAAGTAATTGAAACCTTAAAACATGCCATTTAAGAAACAATGATGGAATTTTCATTTTTTTAAAATTACGTTCTGTAGATGGCGTCCTCCTGTACGAATGCATTCTTGAAATCTGCTGCTGAGATTCCTCACTGACCGCTGCAGCATCTCAGCTGGTATACTGTAAATTTCATCCTGAATTCTTTGTTTTAACTCATCCAGAGTTCTTAGTCGAGTCGTGTACAATTTACTCTTGAGATAGACCCACAAAAAAAAAAAAATCACAAACGGACAAATCTAGCGGAACTCCATCTGCCCAGCTGTCAAACTA
>JBBBDQ010029186.1:10000-102500 GCA_037127315.1 Ascarosepion bandense | reverse complement strand
TTGGTGACGTCATATTGTTGTATAGTGTTGTACTACGACTAATGATCAGTAGTCATCTTCCTCCCGTCTTTCTTTCCATTACACTTTATTCATTCTATAACCATCTTTATCCAAATAGGTAAATATCAATTTTCCAATCCTACTAAAGGAATATTTGTATTTTTTAATATTTCCTTAGTCACCTCTACCAAGCATTTACAGTATAGTGGGTTGCTTATCTATTCTTTATCTGTTGGTAGTGGGAGTCCGTTCTAGTGAAGGGTAGTTGTATATTGTTGAAGGTTAACGGAATTTGGCCTTGTGGTAGATAGCCCACCATAAGTCATAAAATGATTATAAAATCAAGAAAAGCAAACTGAGTTGAAATATAACATTTTTATAGTGGGGATTCCGTTCTAGTGAAGAGTGGTAGTATACTGGTGCAGGTTAACGGAATTTGGCCTTGTGGTAGATAGCCCTCTATAAGTCAGAAAATTATTATAAAATCCAGAAAAGCAAACTGAGTTGAAATATAACATTTTTATAGTGGGGATTCCGTTCTAGTGAAGAGTGGTAGTATACTGTTGCAGGTTAACGGAATTTGGCCTTGTGGTAGATAGCCCACCATAAGTCATAAAATGATTATAAAATCAAGAAAAGCAAATCGAGTTGAAAAATAACATTTTTATATATTCACATATCAATGAATGTTTTTACAATTAAAGTAATACTTGAATACAGGTCCAACGGAGATAAAAAGTTTTTGGCAAATAATAAGCTGAAAGAGAATTAATGCTTAGGAATATGGGGAGCGTGTAAGTGAGGAATGTCTTTCATGTATTCGCTCCTTAGGTCAGAAGTAGTTTTGAGACAGAGAAGAATAAAGGAGAGTGAAGGGACGAGCATAGTAGCCACTTGACTTGGTCAAGGGAGATATTAATTACTCTCGCTTGTCACCGTCGGTCTGTCTGCTTGGTGCTTTCTGTCTCGGCTTTTTATATCTGCTTTTTGGATCACAGCAGCTCGTTTGGGATTTCACACTTGTATTTGATTCTGGGCTTCCCATTGGCTTATAAATAAAATTCGCGTTGGCTCGCAAAATGGAAATTTGATATTTGATTAATTTTTATTTTTCAACCGGAACATCTGCGCGAACCCCGATGCGCACGGACGACTTTTGGTCATTTGCCTTTTGGTCGTTATAGAGCAACCATCCGGTCCATCGCTTTGGCTCGGTATCACCAGAACAGAACTTTGTTAAATATTTTAGTTGCTTTGACCCTCTTACCTGAAATATGTCCTGGACGTTACAAATATTCCAAGCCATGTTTCTTCATTATTTATTACGGCAATTTCAACTGTCTCTTTCTGACTCTAAGTATAAACGTTGATTCTTTCCATGTTTCTTAAGAAGATTATCCCGCAGTAGGTTGCCATTGCTTTCTGTGGTAGACTGGTTGCCGACCAAGGCTATAGAACCCAATCTGTCCTGTTATTTAATCCATAACTGGAAGGAAGAGACGGATTAATATCTTTCCCAAGGGTATTTGTAGAACAAATATATTGAATCAAATGCTAAATCTATGGCTAAGTAATTTGGTTTAATTTATCGTACTAGACAAATTTTCACGCCACAGTTCATCTTGAACATTTAGAAATCTGCCTTTTCTGTGCATTGAATATTCCTGCTATATGTGGTTTGTTGTATCTGTAATATACCCAGAGATTCTCGATTAAATACAAAGTAGGGTCTTGTCGTGGACCCGGTTAAAGGTCCAGCAAGAATAACGCAAAAACAACTAAATAGGAAAATATGAATATATATTAAATACGGAAAGAATACAATATTTGGAACTTGGTTAGTAGGAACGATAATACGAGTTAGTGTGGAATACTATGATTCGACCCTCGGCCTTAGAACTGGGACTCGTAATGGTCGTTAAGGTAGGAGTGTTCGTAGACCGACTCTCGGCTGATTTCGGACCACTCTTTGAGCTCTCTAGTTAGGCTACACTCTCTCACCTCTTGTGAGGGGAGGTATAAATAAAGGTTGGAAGTGTTCATTCAGTCTGTCGGTTATCTCTCTTAAGCTAACATTTAGTTTTTTCCACCACCATGACGTTCCTTCCTTATGTCGCGTCTATAAATATTTCCATGGTAACTGTTTTAGGAAAATATATGTGGCGAGTGCAAAATAATAACTCCCTTCACCAATTCCCTTCACATTCGGCGGAGTGAGGAAAAAGAAGGAAAGAAATTCGCGAGCCTATGTGAAATTGTTTATGGACAAACGAAAATGTTGCTTTCACAAAAAATTAGCCGTTGAGCCAAGAAGGAAAAAGTAGCAAGCATTCTCGAAAGTCCTTTGATATAAAATGAGGAGAACAATTAGTCAGAAGTGTGTGTGTGAAAGGTTTCGTTTCATTTCATCGTGACCATCCTTGAAATATTTGCCCAAATAGTAAATGTTTCGGACTATTATTCTCATCTTTGTTGACATTTGTACGACATTTCGGCTGGACCATTTATTACGATCACTTTTTTTTTTTATAAGCGTTTCACCCCGAGCAAGGCATGCCACTGCCACTACTGCGCAGGGGGCTACATAGAGTGGAGAAAGGATGATTAAATATAGGAAATGTCAGAGGGTGGGTGATAGGCGGGTAAGGATACCGAGAATGAGGGTTGGGTAGATGAGAGTGTTCTGAGAATAATTGGGAGTTAGAGTGATAGGAGGTGTCTATTGACCCTACATTTAAACACCTGGGGATTGTAGCTGTCGGGAAAGCAGACTTGTGGAAGGGAGTTCCACAGGCGGGAAGCGCGAGAAAAGAAACTGTTGGAGTAGAATTTACGGTTACACCTTATCTGTTTAACTGTAAAAGAGTAGGACCTAGTTGCTAATCTAGTATCACGTGTAAATTCCTGCTTAGGCGGCACAAGTGCTCTAAGTTCATCGGAGCAGAAGCCATGAAAGTACTTGTAGAAGAGGCACAGAGAAGGCAAATCACGCCGGTGATAGAGTGGTTGCAGCCGGTCTGCCAAGTCAGTATCAACCACGTTACGGATCCTCCTTTGTATTTTGTCAAGAAGCCCAAGGAGAGAAGCAGGGGCACACGACCAAATATGGCAGCAATATTCAATGCACGGACGGATGGTAGATTTGTCCTGGGGTATATTTTTTCTTCCGTTGGTCCAATCTCGCACACACGTGTGGGTGTGTGAGTCTGCGACAGATGTCGGAGATTCAACAAACACACCAAATCAACCAAAGGAAGATGTGCCTTATATAACCTCCACGAAAAGAATATACCAAAAACAAAACAGGAATTAATTCAGTAGTACAGTTCATACATTCAAATATTCATAACTTAATATAACATAACACAAATATCAACTTGATATTGCATAATACCGGACACACACATCTAGAAACAAATATGTTATATTCACATGAATATACAAATACACGGAAGAAAACACTTTATAATCCAAACACCACAATCTATATATAACTAGCAATATAGCCCGGCGTTGCACAGATGCAATGAAAGCTTTAAAACTAATCCATGGTCCTGGAGCTCAGACTCTTTCGACGTTGGCACGAAAAACTAAAAAGCAATAGTTGTTTCCAGTTAGAGGGAAACCGTAGACTGAAAGAAAAATGAATGGATGTAAGTCAAATTTTGATTTCCTGGTATCGATATCAAATAAGTTTTTTCGTCATAAACTGAATTTTGAAGGCTAAATAAGTCCTCTGAGTAAATGGTATCATGGCTGAGACTAAGAACTACAATTATACCTACTTAAAGCCAAACCCGAAGCAAAAACTAACATAAAAGGGCTGAAAAAATACAGACATACAGGCAGATAAACAGACACACACGCACAAACTTCTTGCCTTTTATATATATATATATATATTGTCAATTTTCTGCACTATTGTAAGAACTGCAACCTTGAAACTTCTGCATATCGTTTCTTATACTTTGTCTATGAGTGTATATAATTTGATTAAAATCGGATCACTCCTTCAATAAACCTATTTTTCGATTATCGATTTTAGACATTTATCGAGGGTACCTAGGCACAAAACCTAGCTAAGAACACTCGCAGACGCTTATAGTACAACTGTGTGAATTTTCAAGAAAATCGGTTCAGCCGTTTTGGAGTCTATCGGTAACGGGCACACACACACACACACACACATACACACACATACAAAGTTCCATTTATAAATAAGCTTAGATAATGAACATTCACAGATAACAAAAGATGTAACATTATGGAGTAAGTAAAAGAAAAGTGATGGTTTCGTAAGTAAAACCTGGCCTTTACACATTATCTTAAACTCGTCTATACCATAAATAAAAAGGCCATTTTAAAATCCAATCGTTTTGCTCAGTAATCTCATGTTTCCTTAATTTCGACGCAAGAAAAACTAAATGTCTTAGCAAACGGTAAAAGAAAAACACTGGGGGATATCATAGTCTAATTAATTTTAAATGTTTATTCGTCCTGAGAAGAATTAATTTATATGCGATATCCCCTAACATTTCGTCACCAGGTTCACCTGACGTTCTCTCTTGTCTAAGTAAACCACAAAAAAAAAAAAAAAAGAATACAAAGCGATATCTTTTATTATTTAATTCTTATACTTTAATTAATTCTGAGAAGTCATAATTAATCGCCAAACGTAATCTGTAGATTAAGAAGATTATCTTAATCGGATCCATAAATAGTTTGGTTTGACTCACCCAGAATGTCACTGAATATGATAAGTACTTGAAATGAACAGAAGTTACTGCATCCATAAAATTGTTGCTATAGCTACAGAAGATGTTGGCTGCAATTCGATTAAATCAGTCTAGAGTTTGAGTTTGAGTTTTAATTAACGGTATATCAACACCTCTGTGGGTTATTTAATGCCAAAAAGGTAGACTTTTAAGACATTTTTTTAATGTTTATTTATAGTGATAAGATTGATTTGGACAGATTTTTATAAAGCTTTTTTTTTATTTATTTTATTTTGGAAAACTGAAGATATCTTCTAATTTTGTATTCAAAAATATATTGCTGGTAATGAATTTTTCTTTCAAAAATGTATTATGGCAATATTTTTTTCCTTAAAGAATGTACTGTTGGTAATTTTTTTTCTTTTAAAAATGCATTGTTGGTAATATTTTTCCTTCAAAAATGTATATTTTTCTATAAAAGTCTATTTTTATGTATATATTTCTATAAAAGCCTCTTTTAATACTTTCATAGACTGGAGACATTTGGCTGTGAGAATTGGTCTGAGAGTAAATTCCATTAGTGACACCAAATTCTCAGGAGGTAAACGAGATTTAAACTTGTTATAAGGCTACACTTGAAATATTCGTCTTTTGGTCTTACAATTGACAAAGTGGAATCGGAATACAACAGGGCCTGTTATTCTAGATTGATTTGGTTCTGGGTATGACGGTAAACTGCATCCGGCAGCAAGGCCTCTGATTAGAAGATTTTGAGGAGCATGGAAACACCTCGTAATTTCTGTTCTTCCTAGGTTCACCCTGACCCAGTGTAGTAGCACCTGTTAGGGTCCCAACAATGAGTAAATAGTTTATCCTCAAACTGGGGTCAAAAGTATAAAAAATAGACATTTATAGAAATGTATACATAAGAATAAACTTTTATAGAAAAATACACATTTTTGATACATTTCATCAAAATCTGACTAAATCAACCTACTCACTATAACTGAACATTAAAAAATACCTTAAAACCCTAATTTTTGGGGAATTAAATAACCCGCTGATGTTGATATGACGTTAAACAAAACTCAAACTAAAAAACTCTTAAATGTTTTTTGTTTTGTTTTATGGTTTTTGCAATATTTTAATTTATCATAAAAGCTTATTTCCAAAGAGACGGAAAAATAAGAAAGAAATACAATATAAAAAAAAAACATATTATCCATCCGGAAACTTTATCCCACAGACGAAACTTCACCAGCTTTTCAGTTGTATACTATCTCTTCTTTATCACTTCTACAAATACTTTCACGGCTTCTGCTCTAATGAACTTAGCTCAATGGTGCCCCTTATGTATAAATTTACTTGAGCTAATAGACTAGCAACTAGGTCTCACTCTTTTACAGTGAAACCAATAAAATGTAACCGCTACTTCTACTCCAACAGCTTCTTTTCTCGCACTTCCCGCCTGTGGAATTCCCTTCCGTATATTTGCTTCTCCGACAGCTACAATCTATAAGAATTTAAATGTAAGGTCAATAGTCATCTCCTATCTCACGAACTCGCATCCTTTTCCTCATGCTCTCTTCTCTTTCCACTCCACTCTTATCACATCAGTATTCTCATCCTTCCCTTGCCCACTTCCTTGCCCACTTCCCTGTCCCTCTTTCTCATCGATTTCCTCCTATGTAACCCCTGCGCAGCAGCGGCAGTAAAACTGCCTCGCCTGGGGCGAAATATTTAAAAAATATATTTATTACTATAGCTGTTGTTTTAATCATGAGTTACATTCCTTAGTACCACTAAGTCGCACCTTCACAGCTGGGGCCCTCAATGTTTACGGTTCTAAACTATACCCATTCATTACGTGTCCCTTTGATATAAAGTATGTTTCACTGAGACAACTTCTTTCCTAGAACTGTTACGTTTTGAAACAAACTCCCAAGGGAATGCTTCCCTGATAACTATTTTTGTCACTCTAAGTTAAAGGTCAACCGATATTTATTCATAATATTTTGTTACATTCCCCTTCCCATTCGGCATTCTTTGCAATAATCTCACTCAGTAACATTCTAACTTGAGTAAATCTTGGGCTTGACAAAGTGTGACTAATATAAAGATAATGTGTTATACCCCAGTTTATGGATGTGTGATACCCTAATATCCATCCTCAAAAAATGGATAGAAGTTAAAATTTCCAATAGGAAAATGTTAAGAAGAGAAGTAGTAATGACTAGACTTCAAATATGCCACACCGCTGTCACTCATACTAACTAAAAGGTCGTACACAGTTAAACATATACTAACAAGCTACATAGATCTTGAACAAATGCGATTAAGATACTATCAAGAAAACAATCTTAAAGACATCATCAAAAAAGCTAACCCAAATGACTTTTTAGAATTTCTAAAAGCAACAAAATTATATAAAAACTATAGTTGCAAAAGAAGATAGCATATAACCATCACACATCAAATCACAACACCTCTACTTATATCTCGACAGCAATACACTCACAAAAGATCAACAAGCAGTAAACAAAAAACAAACAATTTTTTCAGTATTAAATGACCCAAAAGGGTAGATATGTTGGTAAAACAAACAACTAAACTAAACTCATACTCTAGTGTATAGATGATACCCCAGTATATAAACGATACCCTAGTGTATGAATGATATCCTAGTGTACTATGATACCCCAGTGTATTTGTAATACACCAGTGTATGTGTGATATCCCAGTGTATGGAGGCTACCCCAGTGCATTGGTGCGTCTCCAAATATCTTAATGCTCTGTGGCTTGCAGCTGATCTCTCCTCTGACCTAACTTTCAGAGTTGAATAGGAAGAAGACTAATTGTTCTCATTTGATACAACCAAAACTAAATGAATAATATTTCATTACCATCGAACAGATCCTAGTCTTTACTAATGAACTAAGATACTTTCAAAGAGACTCTTTGTCTCTAAGACCTACTGGGTCTAAAGCTCACTCCTGATTTTAAATGGATGTATATATTCATGCCATCGCCAAAGATGCTGGAAAATCTTCGTTTCATTACACCGTTCCAGGAAATACTTCTGTTGCCATGCTCTCTCTCTCATCTCTCTATCTCTCTCTCTCTCTCTCTATATATATATATATATTAATGCAGGTTTCATTGAATAATATAGACAAGTTTTGTCTATTAATTTTGTGTAGGATCCGTTCATACCGTCTGATATACTTGATGGTGATGTCGTTAAAAGACAACAAAAAATCACAGTATTTGTTGAATTTTTTATCGGGTCTAAGCTTTCGGCTCACATAAGCCATTATCAAAGAGTAAATAATAACACACAGTAAACATAGAACATTTAAGCTATTAACAATAAAGATAATTGAATTGAAAATATAAGTCCATCCCTACCGTGGCGGATGGCCGAAGACAGTGACAAAATAGTGGTGTTGTGGTCCCTGGTCTGATTACAGACATTTGAGTACGTTGTTGGAAATATCGAAATTGATTGTATTCAAACCAGGTTTAAACTGTTTAATGTAGAGTGCTTCGAGGATTTTTAGTTTCTGCTTATTATTTTCTTGTTTGAGTATGTACGTGTTATCAACAATATATATATATATATTACGTATATATATATATAGTACGTGTTATCAACAATATATATATATATATGTGTGTGTGTGTGTGTGTGTGTGTGTGTGTGTGCCAGATTAAATAATTTGCAAACATTATGTCCGCTTATTTTTAATAAATTCCGTTCATATTCACGGATAATCTTTCGCGTATTATAATTGAAAGGTCTAAGAAATGAGTTGTAACGTTGACAGATGTTATTATCATTAATTTCTCAAGCTATCCAAGTACTTTCAATCTCCTTCCGAGATCATCTTCAAGGGTGTGAGTTATGGTTACAAAAAATAACCACAAAACTAAGTTGCCTAAAATTACCGTAATTTTTTTGTTTTTTTTTGCTTCGGAAAGAGATTGAAAGTACTTGGGTACTTTGAGAAATGAATGATAATAACATCTGTCAACGTTGCAGCTCATTTCTGACATCTTTCATTTATAACACACACACACACACACACACACACACACACACACATATATATATATACGAGTCAGGTCATACCAAGAATGGAATATTGCTGCCTGGCGCTGCCCAATCTTCACTCTCAAATATTTTTAAAGTTTTTATGCGGTCTTGTGAGTAATAAATAACTATTAACCCTGCAACTCTTACCCAAAAGATGAAATTTTGACAGCCTTTCACTTCTATAGCGATATTATTAATGAATAATGTTCGTACGAGTTGCACCCTTTAGTACAATCAACTCTGACCATCAAAACTGAGACCCTCAATATCATGTTCACGGTAGTAAACCAATCTTAATCATTTTGTATCCCATTTGATAAAAAGTAAGTTCTACTCAAAGAGCTTCTTCTTTAGAACTGAGTTTGTGGAACAAACTCCCGAGAGAATGCTTACCTTGAAACTAAATTCTTCATCTCTTTCATTCTAGTATCATCCATTAACTATCCTACTCATCCTCATTATACTCTCTTACTTCCACCTCTCTTACAATTTCTCTCAGTTACCGTCTAGCTTGAGTGCCCGGTAAGCCTTGTGAACTTTCAGTAAAAATGAAATATAACTTTCTGTAACTCTCATGAATATCATTATTTTTACAAGCATTTTTTTCTTCGTTGCTGCAAATAACCTACCTATTGAAATTTAATATCTAGTTTGCCGAACATGGGTTAGGATAGTGTTGTGGAGTAGTTTTCGCACTGAAGGTTATAATCGTGCTATGTCGGTTCCTAATCAACTTAACGTACCCAAAATGTTAGAAACTTGGTAATCATCCACTGAAAGCTGACTCCTTACTATTCGGCTAACTGCTGACTAATATCAACTGCCACTCCAATAGAACTGAACTCCAATAGAAGTCTAAAGAACTCCTATAAACTTCCCATTAACTCTTATTAATATAGGAAGGAGAGTCCATTATCTGAGAAATAGGTGTGTTTCCCCGTAACAGATAAACAGAAAAACACAAAAGGACAGGATGTTGTGGGGAACCATGATCACCTACATCAAGAAGTGATACGGAACATGGAAGAAAAAAGATGTGATACGCCGCAAATTATACTAAATTGGGTTTTGCATATAGTATCAAAACAGACCATCAAGTAAACCAGGCGCATCAGCGGGTTGAACTGTAGGATGATCCCCTAGCAACCGGTTGCAGATCCGCACATCAGCGATGTCAGTGACTGCCCACTTTAGGCAAACTTGTGATCGACACTTTTCTGTCTGAAGTTTTTGAACAAGTGGTTTCGACATTTACTTTGCGGATATTGTTCAAGACTCAGCTGAGCCCAGACTGTTCACGCATGGAAAAATCGCATGACAAGTAGATATATAAATATCAACCCAAAAGTATACCCTCTTACATCTTTGCAAGAATGTAAATTACACATTCAGAGACTGACTAAACTGCAATTGTTCACTGGCCGACTGCAATAGAGAATCCTGGAATTGAATAAGATATCATATTACCTGTGATAGATTAGGTTTCATGTTTACTTAGTATTGTAAGATCGATAACGTTACAGTTAATTATGTTCTAATGTTGAATCGGGTAATGCTTTTGCCCAGTGGTCCCCAAACTTTTTTCTGTCATTTCCCTCTACACCCAGTTCAAACATCCAGATTTCCCCCTTCATATGTATGAGAGAAAGAACAGTTAAAACACACTGAGACTATTTATTAAATTATTTTTCAAATGTACAAATATACTGATAAACTTATAGTTACAGAGTAAAGTGGATAGAGGGCAGTTAATAACAACTAAGCATAGCCATAGAGAGCCATTAGTAACAAATAAAAGGACTTTTGTTTGTTATTCTACTTCAGAATTAAATTAGGGAGAAGGATGATGCTGCTTCTTGTGCACCAGTGTATCAATATAAGAGTGATTTGGCCAGCGCACAACGTATGTCACATTCCACCTCCAGTCGGTTTCGTACTTTGGTCTTGATTGGGAGTAAAGTATAAAAACCTGACTCACGAAGGTAGATTGTGGAAAACAGAATGATACAAATTTCAAACATGAGAAAGTCCATCTGAGATTTTTTTTTAGTAGGTAGTGAAATTATTTCCCACTGGTAGCTTCAAATTTAACCCCAGGGAAAAAATTCCCCCAGTTTGGAAATCGCTGCTACGTGATATGCAAAATAATACCATTGAAGTGGAGTTATGATCACTCCAATATCTTCCTTCGTGTGGGATATTCCGCATGATTCTTAGAAACGCCACAGCCCTAAATCCATTCCATTAACTCCTTAATCGCGATGCGTTTCTGTTGCCACACTTCGAACAGTCAATTCTACAACCTTCCTCGGATTTGCAGAAAAGAGAATTTTTTTTCAGATTTTATATTCTCTTTAATATGACTAATCTAAACCTACAGCTCACTTACCAAAAAAGTTCCTTATTTATGACTCTTTGAATATATACTTTCTTTTGCGTAGAGCATCTAGTGCTTTTCCAAAAAACATAGAGAAGATAATTCGAGGGATCAGAATATTAGCAGCTTTTTGCAAAACAGAATCTAAAGAAGAGGATTTCTAAAGAGCTGGAAAGCAAGTAAAAGCAAAGTATTTTTGTATAGTTTAGAAAAAAACAGGAACTGGTTCGGGAGCACATTTCCTCAGTGGAAAAATATTGTGATACTAAATATTGTTTAAGGGCCGTTCTTTTTTATACGAGGGTCATTCAATATATAAGATACATTTTTCGGTATAAGAAATTCTAATACAGATAAAAGCTTACTTTCTTTTCAACGTGGTCTCCCAGCAGTGTCACACACTTTTCCCATTTGTGCACAAGCATCCGTATTCCCTCAGCGTAGAAATCTTTGGGCTGATGTCTCAGCTAATCGCTCATAGCACTTTTGACTTCATCATCACTTTTAAACATCGTACCTCTCGTGAACGATTTCAAGAAACCAAACAGGTGAAAGTCTGAAGGGCAATGTCTAAGCTGTAAGGGGGATAAGGAAGCAGTTCCCAGCCCAGCTCGTTGATGGTCTGCACCGTTTGGGCTCCTGTGTGAGGCTTTGCGTTGTCTTGGCAAGGTCATCATGGGTAATTTTGTGTGATGTCCCAACAGATAGGCTTAACGTCCTTGCAATATCATCCACTGTCACCTTTCTGTCAGACTGAATGAGGTCTTTGATTGATTCAATCACATCAGGAGACCTCACTTCTGTATGCATCCCAAGCCTGTCTTCATCCTCAACACTGCTCCGTCCTTCTTTAAACAAGTTAGCCCACTTGTAGACATTTTTTGGCTGAAACATGTGGCACCATACACAGATGACATTCTTCTATGAATTTCAACTGGTTTGCAATTTGTTCATCAACCAAAAACTTGATAACTCACCTCTGTTCAATTCTGGAGCATGCTTCTTGGTCGGCCATCTTTGTTAATCTCCAAAACTCTCAAAGTTTTTTTTCAATCTGCAAAAAAAATTAAAACACTTTGAAAAAGAAGTAATGGACAAAAATTTTAAAAAAGTAAGCTTCTATCTGAATCAGAAGTTCTTATACCGAAATATTCACCTTATTTATTAAATGACCTTCTTAGAAATCCTTATACTGAAAAATTCACCTTATTTTTTAAATGACCCTCGTATTGTGACAATTATGAGGACAACATTTATAAGGTTTCTTAGAAAGTAATTCAAAATATAATCTTGCTATCGAAATTTCTGAAACTATTAATAGATATTAGTTAAACTGTTTGGCCCCTTCGTAAATGATTGGCTTATTTTTTGCAAAAATACATCTATCATTTCACGATTTTTATTACAATCGAAAAATGTTGAGTTTTACCATTTTTGAATATTTATCACTATCTACAATAAATGACTTGCTGTTTCTTGCTTCCCAGCTTCTGTAGTTTTAATGTCCTTCTATAGTTTTATATCTTTTCGAACACAGGATAATATTTTGATCACTCGAATTATTATCCTATTAGTCATTAAACTCTATTTCACAAAGTACAAGGAGCGCTAATAAATTCCGAATTGGTTATGGTTCTTAATTCGCTCGTCCTTCTTTTACAAAAATACATCTTTCACTTTTCTAAAATTTGAAGTACAGGTAGAATGAATGTATGTCGGCGAGACATGACCTCGGCTTGAAATTTCTTCCTTGCATGGCGGCGAGATACTATCATTCTGGTAGCGGAACGTGGTTAAATAGTGGATTTTAGTCATGTGACCCGCTCCAAAGACATATCCATTTTTTTTATTTGTTAAGAAAAATTAACTGGCGTCATAATTCAATTGGCTCTTTCCTATCCAATCAGAATCTAGAATCTTAGTTTCACACTGACTTGTGAAATTTGCCTTGGTCTGGGTTTTTTAAAATGTTTCAATCGTTTGGATCCGATTTTGAGGGTTTGCAATATTACATTTGGTTAACTGTTAGATGATATAGGATTTGTATCCTAAAAGCGATTATTACTAAATGTCTGTCTGCTTTGAAATAAGAACGGCGATTTGGAGTTGTGATGTAAAATCTCCAAGGCGTTTGACAGGGTCTGGCATGCTGGTCTTCTTCACGATCACAGAAGCTATGCTCTCTCGTACCGAATATTCGATTTAATCTAATCTTTCTTATTAAATCGTGGAATGAAGATTATATTAAATGACCACTCTTCTAGATTCCTCCACATTAATTGTGGGGGTCCACAGGGCTTTATTCTTGGACCTACTTTGTTTCTTATTTTCAACAACGACCTTCTTGATGCCGTCAGTTCTAAACTCAGTATTTTGCAGATGACACAACTATTTACAACTTAATATTAAGTCTAAGAAATTCGATAAAGTAAAACTAGCAGCTAACCTGGGAAAGAACATTCAATCAGTTGTTAACTGGGGCAAGAAATACCTTCCAAATTTCAAGACTTCCAAAACAATATTTTTAACCATCATGGATAACAACTTTTGCCCTCCAGCCAGATGGCTGATACTAACCTCATCGCTTCAAGTTTTTCACTGATATGAATTGTAACAAAATACATCTTTCACTTTTCTATGCCAACTGTCTATGTATTAGCGTATAGAGGCCTCAGAGATGCTTGTCAAATTGGCCTTGTACCAAGCACAACCGAAGTTCCTACACATTAAAATAACATCAGGTTGTCGAAAGAATAAATTGAAAGAATTGGAATTTTATTTACTGAACACTATAACATGAATTTGTAATGTAAATGAAATTTTGTTAATAGAACATTGTAACAGATCTGTGTAAGAAGAAAAATATGTTCGTAGAGACAATGCATGTAGTTAATTATTTTGTATGAGTGAAAGGTTCCAATAGAAAAATGCGCATAGTTAAATGTTTCAGAGAAATAGTAGTAGAATGCGTGTGATTAATCAGTTTACTTAACTAATAACGTCTGTATTCTTTTCGTTTTTATTACTGGAGAAAAGGTGAAGATGAAGACAGGAAAATTTGAAGTAAAGGTAGAATGAATATATGTCGGCGAGTTATGACCTCGGCTTGCAGTTTCTTCCTTACATGGTGACGTGATACTATCAGATACCGCTCCCATTCTGACTCACTTGACCGGTCACGGAACGTGGTTAAATAGTAGATTTTAGTCATGTGATCGGCTCCGAAGACGATCCCGATTTGGCAGCTTGACTTTAGTTACATTTTAACTTAAAATTCATAATAAAATAAAAGCTTCATTAAAGATTTTTCATTTATTAAGGGTTATCTCAAATCTGAGGTATTTTTTACTTTGTTTTTGTTTTGTGTTTTGATTTTTCTTTTTTGGAGTTGCGTCTTTTTATATAAATATAAGCGGTGATAACACAGAGTTCAGAGGTAAATGCATTTTCCAAAAGCACGAAGGCGAAATAGACGCACAAAAAAGCAGTACGAACAAGATTCTTCGGTGAATATTTCAAGCTGCTAAATCATAAAGTACTCCATGATGCAAAGAATTTGACAAAAATCGTCGTTCCTAATCTTGTAATGATGCCTATTTTTTGTCCGTTTTTTTTTTTTTTTTTTTACCGGGAGTTTTTTTTAAAAATTTCATTCGACTTCTGCCCTTTCCTTGTTTCTGTTCGCTAATATTTTTAATCGTCAATGAAGGAAAGAAATGAAGGAACCGAAATTTAGTTCAACAGAAGGATGCTGAGGATACCATGGACGGAGAAAAGCGAGCAATGACGATGTTTTGGAAAGGATGTACATAAAAAAGTAACTGATACTTAACATCAAGAAAAAACAGATGAAGTTTTTGGAACTTGTAATGAGAAAGAATTGCTTAGAGAATCTGATGCTCACTAGACGGATTCATGGGAAGAGGGACAAGGGAAAGCAGCGCACGACATACTTGATGAACTTAAGCAGATGGGAGGTGGAGCTGGGATTGAGAGAAATAACAGGAGAAGGGTTATTAAGAGCAACAAGGGAGAGGGAGATATGGAGGGCCATGACTACCTACGTCCTGATGGGACACGGAACATAAAAGAAGATCTTTTATTGTCTCCAGGAGATTATTTCAATATGACGCTTGTGGAAACAAATGTCATTTTGACAGTAAAACTGGAAGTTGATTGGTAATCAAAAGCTATTAGTAACGCAGTGGGATTTGTCAGAAAACATCACACCATATTTTAAAATAAGTAAGAAAAAAATACACGGATGTTTCTAAATCTTCAATAAAACAACCGGAACGTCTGATGAACCAAAAAAAAGAAAAAAAATTAAAAATTAAATAAAAAATAAAAAAGGAAAGAAAAAGAAAACAATGAGAGGAAAAGAAGTTGTTATTAACTTTAATGATCCTAATCAAAGACTTAGTATGGAGATCGTCTTGACGGGATTGAACAATAGCCGATTCCACGTTTCGGAAGAAAGCTGAATATGTGAATAACGTATAATTTTATAAAATAAATAAAAAGTGAAAACCAAAAATGTACTTATCAAGAACAAAACAAATGATTAACAAAAGAAGAATAAAACAATCACCCCACCAAAAAAGAAAACAAAAACAAAAAAACAAGCTCTGTCAAAAGCTACACGGGATTAAATCATTCACGCAGAACTGTTGTAGTTTTTGTTGGGGCTGGTATTTTAGTAAATTTTCTCAGCACCGCTTAGAGGAGGCACAAGGCCGAAAGTATGGAGCACCCAGTGAGGACCGAACTCAGTTGTAACAGGTTCTAGCGAGACAAGCCCGCTAACCATACACCACGCCGAAGTACCCAGGGCTGGTATTTTAGTTGAAGTCTCTGATCCTGTAATGGTTATTGGCACAAGATACGATTTCTGGGGACCGAGTTCAATTTCTGTTCAATTCTACTTCTTTTTTCTTGTTCCTTGACCAACAAATCATTTAATAAACTAACAGCAAATATAAAAACTTCGTGAAGATAAGAACTATGGTAAAAAATTTTCTCTTTCTTTATTGTCAGGTTCAATGTTATTTAAGTCCCTATTGAAACTCCAGCAGTAGTCAGGCATCATTCGTTTGTTTCACAGTTCCTGCCAGTGCTCTTCCACTGTTTTGATTTCTTAATGGTATCGTTCTCTTTGCTCATCACTCACTTCGCCGCAAATACCTGTAAATTCATCTAGATGGCGATGTAAAAAATGAATCTTAATACTCATATTAGTGTATCACTGATAAATTGTATTACTGATAAATTGTATTACTGATAAAGTGTATTACTGATAAATTGTATCACTGATAAATTGTATTACTGATAAAGTGTATCACTGATAAATTGTATTACTGATAAAGTGTATCACTGATAAATTGTATTACTGATAAATTGTATTACTGATAAAGTGTATTACTGATAAAGTGTATCACTGATACATTGTATTACTGATAAAGTGTATCACTGATAAATTGTATTACTGATAAATTGTATCACTGATAAAGTGTATTACTGATAAAGTGTATCACTGATAAATTGTATTACTGATAAAGTGTATTACTGATAAATTTTATGTTTTAATTTGAATGTTAGCGATAAATTAGAAAATTCGACATTTTAATTTAAAGTTTTTGTTTCAAAAAATAGTTTCTTTCCAGTGGCTGACACATTGCTCGGCCTACCTGAAAACTGATGAGTTTCTCCTACCTTTATGAACTAAATGCTGCGATCAGCTAAAATTGAAAATTGATTTTTTTTTCGAAAATGAGCAATTTCCGTACAGCTAACCATGAAAATCCCAGGCCATTTTCGGAATCATCACAATCAAATTGGCTAAAAACATGTTTCTGTTGCTCGACACCAAAAGTCCTGTTGACCAGTATCATTTGTGTCGCTCTTGGTTCTGGTTTCTGTTAATTCCTGATATTTTTCGCACAGATCTTTTTTCTGTGACGTAGCTCTCAAGACCCTCGAACAAACGGAGGTACCTCATTTGGAAACACGATGATGAGAGTATTATTGAACATTACTTATATTAACTAGGCTCTCATCATTTTATAAAAGCCATCGTTTCACAAAACAGTTTGCTTTTCGTTCCAGTAAGTGATCTAATGATAGTATTCAGTGAAGTTTCTCGATGCCATGATGAGGAGCAGATTTGTCAATGTAATTTCTGACAAAGAATGTCGTGCCACTAGATTGGCTACTAGATCCCACCTTTTACCGTCAAAATAGTCAAATGTAACATCACTTCTACTCTAACAGTTTCTTCTCCCGCACTCCCTTCCATTTAATTGTTTCTTCAATAGCTACAATCACCAAAAATTTCAGTTCAACGTCAATTGCCATTTTCTATCTCCTTGAGTCCCGACTTTCTCTTATCCTTTAATCTACACCCCCGGAAAATGTGTTCCGTCTTTCTATTTCTTTTCTTTTCACTCAATGCAAGCCCCTGAGCACCAGTGGCGATATTTCTTTGCTTGGAATGAAATGATTATCTAAACACATTTATAAATGGAACTTTGTGTGTGTGTGTGTGTGTGTGTGTGTGTGTGTGTGTGTGTGTGTGTGTGCTGAACCGATTTTCTTGAACATTTACACAGTTGTACTATAAGCGTCTGCGAGTGTTCTTAGCTAGGTTTTGTGTCGAGGTACTCCCGATAAATATCGAAAATCGATAATCGAAAAAATCGGGTTATAGAAGGAGTGGTCCGATTTTAATCAAATTTGATACACTCATAGACAAAGACATAAGAAACGATATTCAGATGTTTCAAGGTTGCAGTTGTTACAATAGTGCCGGAAATCGATTATATATAGATACTACTTCCACCGAACGCCCATAGCCCAGGGGTAGAGTCACCGACTGACGCCATTTCGGTCGAGTTTCAATCCTGGGTAAAAAAGCAAACGGAGTCTAAACGTACTGATGAGCTGTGATACGGCGAAACAGATCTGTCTGCTGATGACTATATATATAATGGAAAGATGTTTGTGTTCATTTTTCATTCAGTCTACTGTATCGCTTTAACTGAAAACAACTATTGCTTTTTAGTGTTTCGTGCCAACGTCCAAAGAGTCTGGGTTCCAGGATCATGGATTAGTTTTAAAGCTTTCATTACACCCGAGCAACGTCGGGCTACAGTGCTAGTATATAAAAAAAAACTCTAAGAGATTGTTTATCTTATTTATAGGAACCTATATGACATGTTTGGACATTACAACAGCATATGACACTATTAATAGTGGCAAAATCCTCTTCTCACCCTTTAGAAAAAGCTTTCTAAGGTTCGAATCCACGGAATGCATAAATGGAATAAAGAATATGCATCAATCTACAGAATCTTACATGTCTTGTGAGGAACCCGTTAGTGATACACTTCAAAATTCAACCAGAGTAAGATAAGCAGAAAGGGAGAGCCTTAATGTACTTGACCTTTTTTTTTCTATACTAATCCCTGTGCATTTTCAAACATCACATCTCTAAATAGACGGACACTGGACATTTACACATTCCACGCCACACCCGAAGCAAATCTACTAATAGAAGGCAACAGTCTTCGTTTCCCTCTCTATGCTAACACACTGATGATGAGTAGGGCCATGCTGATGATATAATTTTATTTATATTTATTTTATATTTTTGTTTAGCGGCATATCAACTTCTATGGGTTGTTTAATGCCGGAATCTACCTATTTTGTGCTCAGTTTTGTTTTTTGCTTTAGTAAGGGTTTTAGTGATACAAGGTCATTCTTATCCCAATAATATATAACTATAGGATTATGGTCACTTCACGTTGAAACTCCATTTCTGTACGATAAACAAATTAAGCAACGTCAGTTCTTAGATGGGTGGCCGCTTGGAAATATCAGGTCCTGTCAGCTTGAACATGTGTATGCAATGGATAATGACCCGGAATTGTCAATCGGGAAGCTGAGTTTCAATTCTCAGCTTCCGGATTGACAATTCCGGGTCATTATCCATTGCACACTAAGTGTGCCATGAAATAAGACTCAAGAACAAACATGTTGTCCTTATCTTTATTTTATAGGACAATGAAGATGAAGACAACAGTTGCAATATTTCATTTGTTGTACGCTCCAGTCTTCTTCAGTTGACTGGAATTTTGAACTGAACTGATCACTTGAAAAAATTGTTCTCGTTTCATGAGTCATGTTATTTCCGGATCTCTTAGCTATATCCATTTAACTCAACTCTGTAAGGTTTTGTTCGCCATTATTTGTTATGGTGCCCTTCTGCGAGGAATGAACTCTTCCTGTAGGTATACATAAATTACCTATGTGACTTCTAAAGAGCAGTTCAACTCGCGCAGTTGACAGCTTTACGCACTGTCGAGCTCTATGCCTACGGGCGGAGAGTATGAGCCCAGTCGAGGCTCCGCCGAAGGGTAGAGTCGCTACTTGATAAAAATTAGACAGGCATTTTTAGCCGGGCTATATGACCCCGAGGATCCAAAAGAAAAAGGCTTTGTGTCGCATTTTGCCTTTGTGGGAAAGCGACTGAATATTGCAGTTAACGGAGCAAGTTACGAGCAGTCAAGTACAGCAGTTAACGAGAGCAGTTAACGACAGCTACTAGTCAGGCAGCCTCATAATACCTTGACTTGATTTCTATATTACTATTTATTAACACTTCTCTTGGATATCTTGCGTTGTGGTCCAGTAGATATCGACTCGAAACGAGAAATCGGAGAGCTGCGTTCGTTGCAATCATATACGCGCAAATACCCTTGGGAAAGGTATTAATCCGTCTCTTCCCTCCAGCTATGGGTCAAATAACAGGACAGATTGGGTTCTATAGCTTTGGTTGGCAACCAGTCTAACGCAGAAAGTAATGACAACCTACTGCGGGATAATCTTCTGCCCAGTCAGTCATGTCTCTTTCGAGACATGATCACCCAAGCGTGTATCACGTATGGCGCTTAACTGATTCTTTTATTATAATAATACACTGTTTTGAACCTACCTTCTTGTCTCGTGTCTTACTTCCGGTATAAACTGGTCGCTACAAATTTGCGGCGAATTTTCGCCATGACCCCACAACAAATTGGCGACGAAGATCCACAACACTTGAGCGCAATTTAAAGATGAGCACAACAATCTGAAATATGTAAATAATGTAAATGTCTCATCTCAGAAATATAGACAAATAGAGAAAAAGGAAACGGAACATAGAATAGGCAGCGCCAGAATAGTTTAGCCCAATACAGTAATCTTCTACAAAACCAAAGCATTAATATAAAAATCAGATATATATATATATATATATATATATATATATATATATATATATATATATCAGTCAGTTAAGTGTCATAAGTGATACACTCTTTGGGAGATCATGTCTCGAAAGAAGCATGACTGACTGTGCAGAAGATTATCACGCAGTAGGTTGCCATTACTTTCTGCAGTAGACTGGTTGCCATCCAAGGCTATATAACCCAATTTGTCCTGCCATTTAACTCACAGCTGTAGGGCGAAGATATTGATTATATTACATCATTATACTAATTATAAATAGTGGGAGATCAGTTTATTACTTAATAACAATAAAAAACCGATTCCCCAGTTTATGCCCAGTAGAAGCCTTAATCATGATTCCAACTATTATATTCAGTCAGTCAGTTAAGCGCCATACGTGATGCACGCTTGGGCGATCATGTCTCGAAAGTGACATGACTGACTGGGTAGAAGATTATCCCGCAGTAGGTTGCCATTGCTTTCTGCGGGAGACTGAATGCCAGCAAAGGCTAGAAAATTATCCCGCAGTAGGTTGCCATTGCTTTCTGCGGGAGACTGAATGCCAGCCAAGGCTATAGAACCCAATTTGTCTTATTATTTAACACATAAATGGAGGAAAGAGACGGATTAATAATTTTCTCAAGATTATTTGTGCTTAAGTGAATGCAATGGATTCAACTGGAATTATAACAATAAATACTTCCAAGAAACTTTTTTTTTTAATCTAAAATCTTTTAATTAAAAAAAATTCAATTTTAGGGGTATTTTTGAGCGATTGACACATTTGTAAACAAAAGTTAATTCTTGATTTAAAAAATCTTGCAAAAATGAAATATACATCTGTGACATTATTTTTGGGAAATTAGCAAATTTAAAGTTACCTTTATCTGATTTGAAACAATTTGTGCATATACAAAACATTTCGACATCACAGTAACATATGACAACCACAATAGCCTTGTGAGATGGAGGCTATCATGTGGATGTTATACACGGTGACAAACCCGTTCAGAGATATAGAAACTGTGAAAGTTTGTTGCATGTGCTATATTGGCCTGCATAGAGATATTGAATGAGGGAAGAAAACAACAACCAAAACAGAGACTTTAGTAAAACAAATATATTGACAAGTTTATTGCTGTTAAGACAATTACGTCGATAAAATATGGTGAAAGTTCAATAGTAAAAAAATTCTGTATATTCATGTACAATGTGAGAAGGAGTTTGTTCTGAAAAGGATAGTTTTGAAATGCAGTCGCTTAAGTGCCATACGCGATAGTGTCCTTGGGTGATCATGTGTTTTTCGAGACATGACTAACTGGGCAAAAGATTTTACTGCAATAGGGTGCCATTATTTATCTGAGTTAATACCTAAATAAATACTCATCACCAGTCAATAAAATTTAGAGAAGAAGAATTAACAAATTACGAATATAGTTTTATTAAACGATTATTTCATTAACATATAGGTACATATGCAAACAATTTGTGAAAATGAACTGTAAAAATTTAAAAAATGCCTTTCTGATGCATCACAAAACACTGTTAAATAAGAAATATTAGAATAATCTAAGTCTATTCTCAAAAACCGCAAACAATCCACATTATCTTGTAGGGACCTCGATTATCTTTATCAGGTTGGCCTTGTGCCAAACACAACCGAAATCCCCACAAATTAAAATTATCAGAAGCTTGAAAAGATTAAATCGTCTCAATTGTATAAATAAATAAAAATTTATTCATCGAGCAGAATAACATGAAACTTGTATGTATGAAATTACTGTGAAAATGTTCTGAGAAAATTAGTGTAGTACAGAATGTAAAGAGTTCGTTTTTTTAGGCAAAATGTGATTTGTGCAGAAAACAATAAGTCATTATTTCACTGTGCATATCAACAAATAGTAGTAACGTATCCGTCCCTCACTTTCTTTTTATGGAGGGAAATTAGGTGAAGAGGAAGAAGGATAGAGGAAGAAAGCAGCAGGAGAGACAAAATAAAGGAGTGCCGGGACAATGGTGTTCGAATGGTGACCTAAGAAATATATATATATATGTGTGTATGTGTGTGCGTGTGTGTGTGTGTGTGTGTGTGTGTGTGTGTGTGTGTGTGTGTGTGTGTGTGTGTGTGTGTAAAAAGTGTATGTATATAATTATAAATATCAATATATATATATATATATATATATATATGCAATTTGTAATTGATATATATATATATATTTGTAATTAAGATATATATATATTTATTACCTACCTCAATCGCGTGATCGGGCCGGAAAGCAAAATTATATTTTAGCAGCCAGAAAAAAGATTCGGGTCATTAAAATTTCAATCACTAAATTTGTTTGGGATCAAAATTTGTTTCCAGCATTTCTGATCTGATTTTGCGTGTGTTTGTTTTCTACTTTTTTGTTTCATATATTTGCTGGAATAATATAGGATCTGTGTCCGATAATCTGCATGTTAGACGGAATAATTTCATCCCAGCCTAATTTTGATTTTCATATTTTACTAATAAGAATTTTGATTTTTATCGTAACAGAGAAACAAAGGCTCAAATATAATAGAGCTCTGAGATAAAATACCTCTTTTAGTATTAGCAGATCCATTCATATCATTAATGGAAATATATTATTCATCTTTCAAAGGATCATAAAATGAAGTACCTTTTCATAAGGAGAATCATGTTTTATAAAACTTTCAATCTTTTTCATTTTATTTTTAATTTTTTACAATTAGAATTTGTGAATATAAGTTAAAAATGACCTTCACTTAAAATATTCAATGCATTTTTACACAATTTCAGTAACAAGTCAGTAAATTTATTAGATTTAATAAGATTATCAACACAGAAATTATTTAGCGACACATATGTGCGTTGTGGTACAGTGGATATAGGCTCGGAACAAGAAACCGGGGAGCCGAGTTCGAATTCCAGTTGAATCCATTGTATTCACTTACGCGCAAATACCCTTGGGAAAGGTATTAATCCGTCTCTTCCTTCCAGTTATGGGTTAAATAGCAGGACAGATTGGGTTCTATAGCCTTGGTCGGCGACCAGTCTACCGCAGAAAGCAATGGTAACCTACTGACTGCGAGATAATCTTCTGCCCAGTCAATTATGTCTCTTTCGAGACATGATCGCCCAAGCGTGTATCACGTATGGCACTTAACTGACTGACTGAATATAAAAGTTGCAAACATAATTAAAACTTCTACTGGGCATAAAGTGGGGGGTCAGTTTTCTATTGTTATGAAGTAATAAACTGATCCCCCACTAATTATACTTAAAATAATAATATAATATAATCTATCTATTCTTCCTAGAGCTATCTGTTAAATGATAGGACAGAGTTGGTTCTATAGTCTTGGTCGGCAACCAGTCTACCGCAGAAAGCAATGGCAACCTACTGACTGCGAGATAATCTTCTGCCCAGTCAGTCGTGTCTCTTTCGAGACATGATCGCCCAAGCGTGAATCATGTATGGCACTTAACTGACCGTCCCTATATAAACTGCCAGTATACTTTTCGACATGTTATTTAATGACAAAGATTAGCAAGAATATACTTGCCACTGATCCAGAAGTGAGAGTTTTATAAAACAAACTAGCTTATCATTAATCTTAACAAAGAAACAAAAACGATTTCTTCCCTTTCTTTTTTAATTTGATCTTTAAGAAAGTTAATAGCAGATTTATTGCGGGGTTTGTGTTGGGTCTTGTCAGAATTTTTCCACTATGTGGGATGTAAGAATGACTAAATTAAAACACAATAAATTATGTTAAGTACCTCTACTCATTTTCGATACCTAAATTTTAAACTGAATTTTTAAAAATAAATTTATTCTTGACGCTTTAATGTTTGCTTTAGTTGATTAAATTTTTCTATTTCTAGTAAGAAAAATACTCTGGAGTATTTCAAACGAAAATTATATTGATTGAAATTTAAAATCTTTCAATTTTTAAAATTTTTAAAATTTTTCGGACATTTTTGAGCGATTGACACATTTGTAAACAAAAGTTAATTCTTGATTTAAAAAATCTTGCAAAAATGAAATATACATCTGTGACACATTAGTTTTGAAAAATTAACAAATTTAAAGTTACCTTAATTAGATTTTAAACAAATATTATTTGATTATTGTAAGAAATGTACAAAAGCGTTACTTAATCACGGTAGCCTTGATATTATTACCTGAGGTATCGAATGATTTTACAGACATCTGGCTTCTGTCACAGACAAAGTATAGTGGATCAGAATCGACAAATGTATCTATTGTAACTTAAGCGAACATTTCGATTTTGCTTTTTAACTACATAGTAAAATTAAAAATTTAACAATATAATTTCAGCAATTTTCTAATATTTTAAAGAATTTTAGTTAATTTAACTTTATAGCCTTACATTTGAAGATGCTTTCTGAAAAATAAAAATTAACATAATATAAAACATACTTTTAAATTAATTTTACAGTTTAATAAGAGAATGAAATTGTATAGCATGACAGAAGTAACTCAATAATTTATGAAATGTTAAAGTATTTAATAATTTGTATTTCTAATATCTATTTTTAGATACCTCCGCAAATTGTGGATTTCACAATTACTTTTTTTTTAACAAAATGAAGAAACTAGGAATTAAAAATATAAAACTTGCTTTAAATTTTGAAAGAATGATTTTAAAGCCCGTTGAATGTTGAAGGTACACATAAAAAACGCAAGCAATATGAAATTGTACTCTACAGAAAAAAGTATATATAGATTTTTTTTTCTTATACGGGGTCCAATCCTTGAAACACATGGCCGTTTAACGATATGGCTCTTACGTGGTTCCATATTTCAAAAAGAAGGACATCTTAAGTAAAAAGAATAAATTTTAAAAATCACATTAAATATCTTAATGATATATTATATATATTAATTTTTACAATTTTCGATTTGTAAATATAGTGGTTACTTAATAAATTAATAACCGATGGCCTCAAGTGACTGTAAGAAATTTAAAAGATGTTTGAAACTTTATAAACAATCATAATTGGCAAAAAAAAATGGAAAATAATTTTATAAAATTCCTTATTCATCGATTTTTTAAAAATTCAGAATATGATATTCTTAATATATTATAAATGAAATCAGTTAAAAGTTTATCTAAATTTATAACAATATTTAAAATGGCACGTTCGAAAGAATTATTATTATTATTATTATTATTATTATTATTATTATTATTATTACGGATAAAAAAGATTTAACTAAGAAACATATGTTTTGTTCTGATATAAACAGAGGAAAATAAAAAGACGATGTTGTTTTTTGTTGAAAAAAATTCGCTTTCCCAAAGATTGCAAATTGGATAAAAATAAGTATGAAGTAAAGATAACAAGTGTAATTGTTTTACCTTGAATAAAACAGCAGGGCTAGACGAGCTCACCAATATCAGGCATCCGTTGACAGGAAGCGTACGAGCGATACAAATTTGAGAGAAAGGATTTTTGTTTTCTAAACCCTTGTGTTATCCATAGAGACATCATTGAAGTCACGTCAAAACTCACCTTCATGTTAATAGCGGATACATTACTAAAACAATTCTCAGCTACGAAATTAGCTAGTTAGGGAATTTTGTATTTTTTAAACTTATAATTTCTAGCTAAAAGTTTCGGCTGACACGAACGAGGAACATAGGTTAATCGACAGTGGTGAGATATGTCCACAGGACGCTATCTGTGGCAGAAAGCATAATTGAAGAAAATAAAACTTTTATTGTTTTATTTTTTAAAATCTCAGACGAAATATTTGTAACCAAGTGTCAGAATCATAGAACAATGGAACGAAAAATTCTATTTTCTTTATCCCCAGCGAAATGCAAGCCAAAACACACTTGCAGAAGATAATGAGGTCGAAAGGTTAGACTCGCCTCATTGCAAACTATAAACAACGTGAAAAGAGAGAAATGTTTATTCATATCTCCCCGGATTAGAGATTTAGTCAAGAGCAAAGGTTAAGTTGATTTGTTGACGGAGAGAAAAGGACAATTAATTAAATACGAGAATAACTAAATTTGAATTTCTCTGAAAAAAGTTGATGTCATATACTATCTCAGCCTAAAGGTAAGAGATAAAAGTCCTTAACTGGCTGGAAGGAATAGACAAAAAGAAACTGACATCATATAATAACTCCGCCCAAGGGTGGTAGGAGGGAGTCCATAATTGGATGGAAGAAATAGAAGACGATAAAAAGAAAGTTAACGTCATGTAGTAACGCCGTCCAAAGGTAGAAGGTGAAGCAATTTTATTGAATGTGTAAAACAGAGACTGGTTGGGGGATAGGCTATTTATATATAAACCCTTATGCGTCATCACCAACCAAGTAAAAAAGGGACAAGCATAAATACGAGAGTCCCGAGGGACAAAAGAAACTTCCCGGCCCAAAGATGTAACGAGACATAGATGCCACGCCGTTGGGCGCCTACCATAGAGTTCCTACCGCCAACCAAACAGAAGGCAATTCGTACGGTTGCATTGCATTTATTGAATGTAATATTATTTTTGCTTGCTGACAATGTTGACATTCTTTACACTAACTTTTTTATTGATTTTTCCATCTTTGGCCAATGATATATTGATTTTATGATTTTTATAGGGTCTGTTGTCCCAGGATGTGGTAAATTATGCAAACAATCAAATGTGGATTTCCTTACCTTTTGCATCACAAAATGTCGTGAAAAAGTAAATGACACGTCACATAGTTCTACTTCGTTTTTTTTTTTACTTTTTCACAGAACAGGGTTTCATAAAACAATTTCATTTCACCGTCAATATCTGAGTGTGCCACTGTTTCTTGTAAGTCACAAAGATTAATATTGATTGTATTTGCCGGTTGTGACATACAGTAAGCCACTATGTTTTGCTAACCTTTTATGTGAGATATATCGTTAACGTATTAGCTAATGAAACTGAGGTGACGTTGCTGTCTATTGTACTTTATGGAGACTGGCTTTTAAAAGCACTGCAAAGTTGTTTATTGTCAGTCATTAAAAGCACATTCATTTCTTCCATCAAATTTTAAAAATATAGCACCGATAAATATGTAGCTAATAATTCTTGTCAAACATGGAAAACTTTTACATTGTTTACATTGTTCGGACTATTGTCCTCATCTATATTGCCATGTTTACGACGTTTCACCTGTTGAACGTCCCGATTTTCTTCAGATGTTAGAAATTTCGAAATGAACCCTTTATTTTGATCATTCTCATTCCACGTTATCTTCCTTTAATTTAAATAATTTGTTCACTACTGCTGTAGCCTGGTATTAAACTCACAACTCTTTGAATCAAGTCACTGGAAGTTACCAATGTCTATATCCATACTGCAAACTTTGACGCTTATAATTTTTCTCTCTAGCATTTTTTACCAGGGATCATATTGCAATCTTGTTTTTCTCTAGCCCTCCTTATTATTAATTCTCATATTGTATTCGTTTCTATGCTTAGCTGGCTTAGGATATTTTTGTAGTTTAGCATATGCGGTGATTCCTTAACTTTACGTAGTTTCCAGTGGTATTCTCTATCAATTATTTCAACTTCATCTCATAGTGGGTGGTGATCCCTTTTCTCCCTCCATATGTGGCCAGCTACGCCTGATTTTTCTATCTCTCATCGTGTTACGGCCTTGCGATATTTTTTCAGCCTTACCTTAAAGGGGCGGCCCGTTTCTCCTTCATATGCCTTTCCAAAGCTACATTGAATGGCGTACAGAAAGTCCTTAGTCATGTTATCCACTACTAGCAGTATAGCCCGGCGTTGCTCGGGTATAATGAAAGCTTTAAAACTAATCCATGATCCTGGAGCTCAGACTCTTTGGACGTTCGCACGAATGACTAAAAAGCAATAGTTGTTTCCAGTTAAAGCGAAACCGTAGACTGAAAGAAAAATGAATGGATGTAAGTCAAATTTTGATTTCCTGATATCGATATCAAATAAGCTTTTTTTTAAATAAAATCATACTCACGGATAATCTTTCGCGTCGTATAATTGAAGGATGTCAGAAATGCGTTGTATAACTGACAATAATGCTTTTCTCTGGCACTCCGTATTCCTGGTTCCGATATTGTGTTCATCTCTGTGCTTGGTCGGCTTAGGAGATTTTTGAAGCCTAGCATACGTGCTGATTCTTTAGGTTTATGTAGTTTCCAGCATCTATTATTTTCTTTCTCCCTCCATATGTGGTCAGCTAGGCCTGGTTTTTCTATCTCTCATCGTGTTACGGCCTTGCAATGTTTTTGCAGCCTTACCTTAAGTGGGTGGTCAGCTTCTCCTTAGTATTTCTTTCCACAGCTACATCGAATAGCGTACCCAAAGTCCTTAGTCAATTTCTCCACTTTAGAGGTCTTACTCGTGAGAGGTATCTCCGAAATGTAGAACCACTTTTGAAAGTCGTCCTGATATTATATGAACCACAAATCATTTGTGTTTTCTCCGATAACCCCTTTCACATAGAGTAGGCAGACCGAGACCGTTTTCTGAGAGTTGTTATCCTCATGCACCCTCCTTTCAACATTCGTTGGAGTTGTTGTCATGTACCCTGCGGAGTTGTTATGGTGTAGGGTAAAGCTTATGGTGACCGTTTTCTGTTCATATGTCTCTGGGTTGCTCGATGTTGCAGTGCGGGCAGCGGACGGTCCCTTCTTTACTCTGTATAGAAATGTTGGTCGGGTAGCTTACTACACCGTTTCAAAACTGTTTTGATATTACGGCAGCTCCTGAGTCTACAACAAAATTAAAGTTGCGAGCTCCTAACTGCGAGGTTACTTCAAGAAGCGGGGAGAATACGAAAGCTATCATGTCTTGCCAAATTTGTTTCCCGGATTTATATCTGACACAGGTGAATTGGATGGTGAACTGAGATGCATTTGTACATTTTATTTATTAGGCCATTTCACCAGGATTTTCCGAATTTTGCGCATTCTGCAAAGTGTCAGGTCGGTGCAAAAGTTTTGCAGATTTAAAATTTCATCTTGAAAATGAAAAACTGTGTTTTTGAAAATCTTTATTCATAACAATAACGACCTTTTGTCTCTATAACTTGATTCCATGCTGTCACGGTCGGTTCGTCAGGGTTGTTCACTGTCGTATTTACTTTATGCTTTGGTGTTGGAGCCTCTCCTACCTAGGGATATAGCGTGCAGTCCGGCCCTATTGTTTACTGCTTGTTGATCTTTTGTGAGTTGTTGCTGTTGAGATACAAGTAGAAGTGTTGTGATTTGATGTGTGATTGTTATATGCTATCTTCTTTTGCAACTATAGTTTGTTATATAATGTTGTTGCTTTTAGAAATTCTAAAAGAAAAATAAATATATATGAACAGACTGAGATAGATAGATAGATAGATAGATAGATAGATAGATATGAACTGACTGAGATAGATAGATAGATAGATAGATAGATAGATAGATAGATAGATAGATAGATAGACAGATATGAACACACTGAGATAGATAGATAGATAGATAGATAGATAGATAGATAGATAGATAGATAGATAGATAGATATGAACACACTGAGATAGATAGATAGATAGATAGATAGATAGATAGATAGATAGATAGATAGATAGCTATGAACTGACTGAGATAGCTAGCTAGATAGATAGATAGATAAGTTTAGTTTAGTTTAGTTTACTTGTTTGTTTTACCAGCATATCTATCCTTTTGGGTCATTTAATGCTGAAGAATTTGTTTGGTTTTTGTTTACTGCTTGTTGATCTTTTGTGAGTCTATTGCTGTCGAGATATAAGTAGAGGTGTAGTGATTTGAAGTGTGATGGTTATATGCTATCTTCTTTTGCATCAACATTTTGTCATACAGTTTTGTTGCTTTTAGAAATTCTAAAAGGTCATTTGGGTCAGCTTTGTTGAAGATGTCTTTCAGATTGTTTCCTTGTTAGTATCTTAATAGCATTTGTTCAAGAACTATGCAGCTTGTTAGTATATGTTTCACTGTGTAGAACTCCTGACATGGAATGCAGATTGATGCTTCCTCATTTTTTAGCAGGTGTGAATGGGTGGCCTATTTGAAGTCTAGTCATTACTACTTCTTCTCTTCCTGACATTTTCTTATTGGAAATTTTAACTTCCATCCATTCTTTGAGGTCGGGTTTAATTTTCTAGAGTTTGTTATTTTTGCAGGAGTTCCACAACTCTTGCCATTTGTTCGTAATAAAGTTGTTGATGAGAGGTTTGTAATTTTTGTGGGGTACTTTTATATCACTAATGTTGATGTTTAATGATCTTTTAGCTGCTATGTCTACTTTTTCGTTTCCTCTGAGACCAATGTGGCTGGGAATCCAGTATAAAATAATGTTTTTGTTTTGACTGATGACATTGATTCTTTGTAGGAGATTGAGGATCAGAGGGTTACTTAGATTTTTGTTTTTTTAGTGTCATTAGCACTGATAATGAGTCTGAAAATATTATATATTTGTTGAAAACAAAAGGGAACTCCTGGAACATGCCAGGAACAGGTCTGGAACAGCAACTGCTCACATTAACTAGGAGAACGAAAAGAGTATTAACCAGAGAAAGGGTCCGTCAGAAAACCACCCCGTTTTGTGAAAAAGAGACTAAAAATGAAAATCATTGCTATCCCGTTCTTTCACCCACCTTTCACTGAAATCTGACAAACGCGAATGTGGTGTCTGTTTGGTAGTTAGAATTTATTTGTTTACATACTGATTATTTTAGAAGCTTAAAGTTTGAATATGTTAAGCGTGACGTTATGTTTAACCGCTATTGAAACGAGGCCGCACAAAAAGAAGCCTTAACGAAACTAGATATTTTACAGCACGCAATATTAGGAAAGACTCAAAATCCCGGAAGACATTATTGTGCAAAAAAAACAAAAAATAAAAAATAAAATAAAAAACAGGTCATATTGAATAAAAATATTAATTGAAGGATACAGTATCTTGAAGTGTGTATGCAATAATTAATGTGTCCATATATAATATTAGTATTAAAAAATTAAAAAATCAGAATCTATTTTGCATATTTATACATCTACTATTCGTCCTTGCTTGAATACTGTTGCCATATATGATCGGGTGCTCCTGCTATTATTCTTAAGGTTCTCGATAATATTCTAAGAAGGATCTGCAATATAATCGATCCTGACTTGGCAGCCCACCTTCATTCACTTTCTCACCGACGTGATGTGGCTTCCCTCTGTCCTTTCTACAAGTATTTTCATAGCACCGGCTCTGACGAACTTTTCTCCTGCTACCTCGATCACATATATTTACTCGTGGTACTTTATTAACAATATGGTCCCATCCTTTTAACGTCGAATTAGTTAAATATAACCCCCTCTTCTGCTCTTATAGTTTCTTTTCTCGCATTTTCTGTTTGTAAAACTCCCTTCCATTTGCATGCTTTCATATAGCTACAATCTCTAAAAGTTTAAATGCAACATCAATTGCCATCTTTTATCTTCTTGATTCCCATCCATCTCTTATCTTTTCTTCGACTTCCCCTGTAACTTTTTTAATCTCTCACTGTAACCTCATGTGCCTCAGTGGAATTTCTGCCTTGCTTGGGGTTAAATGATTATAAAAATATAAATAAAACGGATACGTTTCGTGTAGCCAGGTCAGACAACCACCATGTAACCCAAGATTTTGCACGCTGTGGTCGTTTCTTTTGCGAAAATAAAATCCCACTTGACGTCATGACAATCCAAGAGAATACAAGGCGGCTGAGCGCCATATCTCAATAAAGGAGTTACAGGAATTCTTCCATAAATAAAAACGACTCTGGATAAAGTTTGTACATTCAGAAGGGGACTAATTCGAATAAGATCAAATACCTAATGGATATGCATTAACGTCATTTTTTTATTTTGCATCATCACGCAAAACAGTTCCGGGTTATACTCTCGCAAGGCTTGATATCAATATACACATCTATTTTTGGCATGTTTTTCCTGCCCAACGCCAGTCCTTTGGCCACAGCAACGATATTAACACAGCTGTATCATCATCGTGCTCATCAGGGGGTTTTGACTTCAAGGCACACTTAGAGCACTTAATACGCAAACTGGAAACGTCGAGTCTTGCGTTTCCCAAGTTGAGAACTGCTACCTGGAGATTTCTATATCTGAGGAAGGTTGGCTCCGACAGAGAAACGATACCATGAACTTGTAAGCTATAGCATTTGACATCTGGCTACATCTGGTAAAAACTTGGACACGACAAAAAACATAAGCGTCTTGACACAAAAGTGCTTACTAAAAAAAATGAATGACTGACCAGTTTCGTTTCTGTATGAAATGATGTCACACGTGACTATCTTGACCAAAATTAGATACTCACCTTTTTCATCCTTACACATATTGAATATTTCCAAAGCTATTGTGCTAACTCTTCCCGACCATATCCAAAGAGACGAGGAGTCTTAGGTTTCCCAAGTTGAGAACTGCTACCTGGAGATTTCTATATCTGAGGAAAGTCGGTTCCGACAGAGAAACGATACCATGAACTTGTAAGCTATAGCATTTGACATCTGGCTACATCTGGTAAAAACTTGGACACGACAAACAACATAAGCGTCTTGACACAAAAATGCTTACTAAAAAAAATGAATGACTGACAAATTTCGTTTCTGTATGAAGTGATGTCACACGTGACTATCTTGACCAAAATTAGATACTCACCTTTTTCATCCTTACACATATTGAATTTTTCCAAAGCTATTGTGCTAACTCTTCCCGACCATATCCAAAGAAGAATTTGCAATATAATCAATCATGACTTGGCAGCCCGACTTTAGTTATCTCTCATCGACGTAATGTGGTTGTTCCGTTATTTTTTATGGCAACCATCTGATGAGTTTATTATTCTGGTTTCCCGACGACATGAATTTAAGCATCTAGCTCCCACCATTTTACCTTTGAAATAGTTAAATGTTACATTCTCCACTATTCTAACAATTTCTTTCATCGCACTGTTGGCTTCTAGAATTCCCTTCCGTTTAATTGCTTCCCTGATAGCTACGATCTCTAAAAGTTTAAATGCAACCTCAATTACTATACCCTATCTTCTTGAATACCATCTCTGTCTGTCTGTCTGTCTGTCTGTCTGTCTGTCTGTCTCTCTCTCTCTCTCTCTCTGTGTAGCCCCCGGTGTACTAATGGTCGTCATGCGTTACGTTGGGTGAAATGATAAAAAAGCTGATTTTATTTACTTTTCCTGGAGACTACATAACTCAATATTATAATTAACAAAGTTCGGGCAAAAAATTTTGATTTTTTTTTTTACAAGTTCTCTGGAATTAATGGTCTCGATAGTAGAATTCCTATATGAAATTTAAGGTATTTAACAAATATATAAATAAGAGATTGACGACTTTTAACAGTTGAGAATCGATGAAGTCATTATCGTCTGAGCGAGGTGTAGTTGTTTCAAATTATAAACTCTGTTTTAATGTTTCCATGGAAAGTAGAACAAATGTCATTTCAATTATTACGTTTATTTATTGAAAATATAAAAGAAAACATTTTGCAACGAACGCCAAATGCAGTTCGAATGGAATCCATTGAAATGATAGCTGACAACATTTCCCAAGATGGTAAGCTTCATTAAAAATTATTTCGTTTTTCACCCATTCAATCAGTTCTGCTTTTCTCTATACCCCGTCGATTTATAACGTTGCAAGTAATGAATCTATGGAAACTTTCTGTCCCTTGTAGCACAAGATAATGTGTGATGCCTGAAGAAATTACCGGGGACAGGTTTTTGCATTCACTCAGGTAACCGAAAAGTCAATAGAATTGAATAAATTAATTAATTTGGCATTCATTGATTTTTCAGCGATGTAAAGTGAATAAAGTTTGGTCGACAAATGAAATGACTCCAGGCAGTACAAATTTTTACTATTTTTACAGTAAAATTGTGAGACTGTAAGGCGAATCTACTAGTACGCACAAGTACATATGGTCGGGGAACCAGAGAAAAAAAACCTCGTCAGGGCAATTGCCATGAAAATACTTGTAGAAAATACACTGTGAAGACAGATCAAGTCGTTGAGAAAGTGACTGAAAGCGAGTTGTCAAATCAAGATCTCTATCAATTTGTTCATTATCATACTCGGATTGTTATCGAAACATTTTTTATAACCATTTCACCCCAAGCAAGGAAAGACGGCCACTGCTGCGCAGGGTGTTAGAGTGAGAATAAAACGAGATGCAGCGGATATCAAAGAAATAATAAGAAATGGATTGGAATCAAATAGATAGAAGATGGAAATTGATGTTGCATTTAAACTTTTGGACATTGTAGCAATCAAGGAAGGAAGCAAATGGAAGAAAGTTTCAAAGAGTCCTTTTCTGTTTCCAATCAGAGCGTCATTATAAAGTAGCTATCAGGGAAAAAAGCAAATGGAAGAAACTTTCACGAACTGGAAGTTTCGAGAAAAACTGTTAGAAGTGGTCTAACAAGAAACCAACCCGGCCACTGCTTTCTATGTCCTGTTTCCCCGGTGAGTTGAAGGGACTACCACCATTCGACACGTTGTAAATTTTTTGATCCGAATATCGGGTTCTCGTACCCTCAGGTCGGTCCTATGATAAAGGATGAAATGGCTGGGATTTACGCTAAAAAATCACTATTCGTGCAGAAAAGGGTTCCGGCTACAACCGCAAGGACATCACAAAAATAAGTTAAGGCATTTAATTTTTACTATTTTTACAGTAAAATTATGAGACTGTAAGGCGACTCTAATAGCAAGCACAAGTACATATGGTCGGGGAACCAAAGAAAAAAAAACCTCGTCATAGCAATTGCCATGAAAATACTTGTAGAAAAGACAGTATGAAGACAGATCAAGTCGATGAGAAAGTAACTGAAAGCGAGTTGTCAAATCAAGATCGATTACATTGCATACATGGATTTTTTCGAGAATCTCAAGAGGAATAGAAGAAGCACCAGATCAGATATGGCAACAGTATTCAAAGCACGAGCGAAGAGTAGATTTTTAAACGTGCACAATAGATTCTGATGAGAAAAACCTTCTCGCTCGACAAAATGACACAACCTTCTTAGCAGTAGATGCAGCAATGGAAATTTGCTGAAAAAGTCTTTTAACTTTTGGCTAGGAATGCGGAAGCTCAGATAATGCGTTAGAAATCGTTAAGATATTTTACAGTGTTTGGCAAGCCTGTCCTTTTTCAAGTTGAAAGCTTACAGTATTTCAGGATAAATTCTGAAACTGGTTCTATCTTTTTTGTTTATATTTCCGAGATGAGATAGTATTTACAGTATTTACATGATTCGGACTATTGTCCTTCTCTTTGTTGCTATTTGTACGACGTTTCGGCTGTTGTACGCTCCGGCCTTCTTCAGGTGCTAGGGATTTTGAACCGAACCCTTTATTACAATCAGTCCATGAGGACACATGGCCCAGTGGATATAGACGTTGGTTTGTTCCTGTGACTTGATCCGAAGATTTGTGAGTCCACTACAGCAGTGGTGAACAAGTTACTTGCAGGGTTAGAGGGAGATAACTCATGACTTCCAATAGAGACTTTACGTAAAGAATGAGGATGATATACCCCAGTGATTGTAATAAAGGGTTCAGTTCGAAATTCCTAGCAATTGAAGAAGGCCAGAGCGTACAACGGACGAAGCGTCGTACAAATGGCAACAAACATGAGGACAATAGTCCGAATAATGTAAATACTGGTTGTATCTTTCTGAGAAAATCGCTAAATAGAAGTTGTCTTAAACGGACACTCTTCTAGATCTTTTTTTAGATTAATGCAAGTGTTTTCTCTGTCTTATTTGTAAGTCTGATCAGCTGAATAAGGTCAAATTGGCACCTGGTATAAAAAAAACCCAACAATTCGATATTAACTGGGACAAGCAATGCCTTTTTAATTTTTATGTCTCCAAAATGGAACTGCTCTCTATTAATCATCTGTGAGAACCATTTTACCTTCCGTCAGTATGGCTTTTGATAATTTCAACGTGAGTTATTCATTGCGTGTTATGGGACTAACGTTTTCCTCTGACATGAAATGGAAAAATTATATTGAAGCAATTTCTAGGTTGGCAGCTATGAAAGTTGATTTTCTGTATCGTGCTTGACAATTTTTCTCGCCTGAATCAATCTTACATATTTAAAAGTCTACTATTAGTCCTTGGTTTGAATACTGCTGTCATATCTGGTCAGCTGCTCCTGCTATATATTTAGAGATTCTTAAGAAAACATCTGCAGTGCTATTGGTTTTGACCTGGCCTGTCTGTTTCAGTCACTTACTCACTGCCGTAACGTAGCTTACCTGTGCCTTTTTGTTATGGCAAAATCTTTGTCGCCAAGTTGTTGTGGACTGTTAGGGTCCAGACTTAAGACACGAAAACAAGAAGGTAGGTTCAAACAGTGTATTAGAATAACAGAACATATATATATATATATATATATATATATATATATACAATAAGTGGTCCTGGGTATGACCTTAAACTGCATCCGTCAGCAAGACCTCTGATCGGGATGTTGTGAGGAGCATGGAACCACCTCTTAATTGCTGTTGTTCCCAGGTCCACCCTGACCCAGAATGGTAGCACCTGTTAGGATCCCAGCTATGGGTAAATAGTTAACCCCAAAACTGGGGTCAAAATGCTATGAAAGTATTTACCAACAAACTTTTTTGAATAGAAAATATTACCAACAAAACCGTTTTTGAATGAAAAATGTTACCAACAAAACCTTTTTTGAACGAAAAAAATGGCTAGAGGTAACCGTAAGTTCTATGCTAATAAATTCTTCTATCACGCTTCTCACATGTAGAACTATCTTCATGTTTCTTGTTTCAAGTCAACCTTGATCTGCAAAAATTTAAATGTAATATTAATCGTTTTTTTCAGTCAACTATAATTTTGTTCTTTTATTGTTCACGATTCCGGATTGTTTTTTTTTTTTGCTTATATTTCCTAATATTAGTAACCCCTTGCGTCTTAGTGGCTTTATTTCCATGCATGGTGTAAAATATACGCAAATATAGTAAACCGATGAAAGAAATTCGAGAGTTAAAAAACAAAAATGATAATAATTAAAATGAAATTGACAATAAAGATAACATTTATTTCATATATTTTAATCCTTTTGATAAAAAGATGAGAAAAGATTGTTAAAATCTAAATTTTCGGGTACACCTACACAACCAGACAAAATGATTAGGCCAGCCCAATTTTTTAAAAAAATGATGTATTTCATACTATTTTTTATAGGTACCTCCATTAAATCACACTTTTTCGCGGGAAAAACAGCATTGCGTAATGCAAAACGCCACATACTTAACGAAAATAAAGTTTTATAGTCAAAATGTTGATATTATTATTGAGAGGAAAGATCAAATATTTTTTTAATTATTTTTTAAATGTTTTTAATCCTTCGAAATTTTGGTTAGAATGCTTGTTTTTTTTTACGTCATCGCCTTCTACAAAGTTTAACATAGATTTTTTTTCGCTTTTTTTCTGTTGAAAACACATTACTTTGAAAATTCTTGTACAAATCAAATTATCCAATTTTAATAAAATTTTCAGAACTTATTCAAAAATGAATGAAATTATTTTTTAAATGTTTCTTTTTAGAATATATTGGTAAAATATTTTTTTAAATGTTTTACCCCCCCCCCCTCCCCACTTACTTAATTTCATTAAATTTTGCACAGAACATTCACGTTTATGGAATTTGATTTTTTTTTTTGTTGTTAAAAGTAGAAGTCATTGGAGTTTGCAAATCACCTACTTTTTTTTCAAATTTGTACCATTTAACTGGAAATCTGCTCTGAATTGAAAAATAAAGAATCCAATAAAACTATGACATTACTTAATTAGAAAATCTTTTAATTGTTTTTGTAAATAAGTAATATTAAGAATATTTTTGTCTGAAGAAATAAAATTTTTCTGATGAATAATGAATTTTTAAAATAATTTTTTCATTTTTTTTTTTACATTTTATTTATAATATTTTATAATAGTTTAAAATGGTGTAAAATTCTGTATTAGCACGTTTATAGGATGTAATATAGTAATTAATTGGAAACGAAATTTACGAGTCCAAAATTGCAAAGATTAATAAATGTAGTTACGCTATTTTTTAAAAAATAATTTTTAATTAATTATATTTTCACGTTATTTTCATGTATGGTAGATTGAAATTGCCATTATTATGAAACGGTTTCGTAATTTAAAAGATTTGTCCCTTCACTTACATTTATAAAAATTGTCAGTTTTGGGCATGCGTACAACTTGTCATTACCAAATCAGTCAAGAATCCGTTAAACCTTCGATCAGATGAACACGACCAATCATTAATAATGATTTCAAAAAAGCTATACTAACAAAATTGTTTCTAAATACAAGCAAGGAATTCAAAAACATTACATTTATTTTATCTTTACAGGCTACAAATTATTCAAAAACGAAGTGGTGTCTGCCCAGAACCAGTACAGGGCGGGGCATGGTTGTCCCGAGTTGGTCATGATGGAGGAATTAGGAAGGGAAGCACAGAAATGGGCCAACACGATTGCCGACAAGGGATACCTTCAATATAGTGAAACGACAGGTAAGCATCTTTGAAAGAAAATGTTGTTGGGACCGACTTTCATTAAAATTAACGCGTTATCAGACAATCTACTCAGGGGTTAGGAAGAAGCAGAAAGTACTTTAGCCCTCTGCACATCAGTGGCGTTACCGCCTTGCTTGGGGTGATACGATTAAAACAAAAATGATCGATCTACTCATCGTCGATGTTGGTATATATTAAGTTGTTCTTAACCTAACATAAGGCTATGTATGAGGAGTTCTGGCTGATAAGTCAACTCATCATCTTAATACGGGATAATAAATATGATTGCTATTTTTTTCTACACAACAAAGCTATTTATTTTACTTTATAATTTTAACTGTCAAAAGCTTGAAATTGAAAGGGTCGTGCAAAAGAACCAAGTGGACAATTATGGATTTTGAAAACCCTGAATTAATTTTCAGCACAATTGTGTTAAAGTATTGATAGTAAATGTATCTGTTGAAATAATATGTCAGTGTTACTTGTGTTTTTACGTAATTTAGACGATAATATATCAATCGCAACCTGTATATCTAGATTGTCTTGACAAAATCCAAAGAGGACTCTGCAAGGTCAGAGGTCCTGACCTGGTATCTTGACTTCAGTCTCATTCCCACCGCGTCAACATTACTTTCCTTTACTTATTCTATAAATATTTTCTTTTTTTCTTTTTTTCTTTTTTTTTTCTTTTTCATCCTAAGCAAGGCGAGGACCCCACTAGCACGCAGGGCCTTACAAGGATTGAAATTAAAATAAAAGGGGGAAGATTAATGAAAAAACAAACTATAAATGAGATTCAAGCAGAGAGAAAATAGAGATTGACGTTGCATTTAATTTTTTGAAGATTGTAGTTATCCATGAATAAAATAAACGCAAGAAAGTTCTACAGACGGGAAGTGCGAGAAAAGAAACTTTTAGAGTAGAAGTGGCGATTGCATTCAGCTATTTCAGCAGTAATCAAGTGGGACCTAGATGCCAATCTAGTAGAATACTTAAATTCTTATAAAGGCTAAAAGCTCGCCTGAGCATTTGCTATAAAAGTATTTATAGAAAAGACAGAGGGAAGCCACAAATCGGTGAGAAAAATCAGCTAACCTCGTTAGTAACACGTTTTCACTAATTTAAGCGCAGTACTTAACTGGCAGTTCGGTCTCATAATTTTACTGATGAAATTGCTACTCTCAACTCTATGCTAATAGTTTCTTCTAAAGCTCTCATGCTTTCCTGTAACTGCAATTTTCTAAAACGTAAAAGCATCGGGAAACATCGTCTCAATCCTTTTGAACTCTTCTTATATTTTTCTGTTTCTTTTACACCCAGTGACCTCTTTCATCCTGCTGACATTTTATTTACTTCACCTGCCATGTTTATATTTGTTAATCATTTCACCTCAAGCAAGACAATAATACACTAAGACGCACCCCGACATGGTGTGATGGTTAGCAAGCTTGTCTTGCTAGAACTTATTTCAACTGAATAGTCAGTTTGATCCTCACTGGGTACCCCATACTTTCGACCTTGTGCCACATCTAAGCACCGATTAGAAAATCATATATCACTAAAAGAATTTAAGAAAAAATTAAAAAAAGAGAACAATAAAGAACAAGAATTATGAAGACGGAAGATAGGCTTTGATATTTCTTGTGATAATAATCATTTACCCTCTTTACTATCAAGACTGTTTGGTGTGATGGTTAGCAAACTTGTCTTGCTAGAACTTATTTCAGCTGAATAGTCAGTTTGATCCTCACTGGGTACTCCATACTTTCGACCTTGTGCCACATCTAAGCGGCGATTAGAAAATCATATATCACTAAAAGAATTTAAGAAAAAATTAAAAAGAGAGAACAATAAAAGAACAAGAATTAAGAAAACGGAAAATAGGCATCGATATTTGTTGTCGTAAAAACCATTTACCCTCTTTACTTTCATGAACGTTTAACAGATTAGCTTTCGCAATTAAAGTAGCGCCTGGAATTTTTAAGCGAGTAATGAATACAGCGTTGAGATATCTAAACTTCTCGATTTTAGATGACATTTTAATAGAAAGTGAAAGTTGAAATCAGAAAATTCAGCATGTAAATGAGGTATTCAGAAAAATAAACGAAGACGGATTTAAATTGATTGATGGGAATGAGAAATTTTCATGATAAAATTAAATATTTGGGTCAAATCATCAATGAAAACTACAAGAAACAAGACCCACCTAGAATAATTGCGATTAAAAATATGCCCCCACTAACACGTGTCATTTTTAAAAACATTTTAGGTCACACAAGTTATTATAAATTTTTAATTATGAACATGGATATTTTGCCAGCACCATTGGATAATTTACTAAAAAAAGATTTTAAATGGAATTAGATGGCAGATTACCTCCTCCTCCTCCTTCTTCTTCTTCTTCTTCTTCTTCTTCTTCTTCTATGTGTCCCTTCCTTTCAGCACTTAAGCGATCATGGCTTTCCACGTTTCCCTATCCTTGGTGGCTCTTAGCATACATTCTCCTGCTACACCATGCAACACTCGTTCCATCATCCACCTGATTACATCCTTCAAATATGTTATCCACTGCCTTCCTCTGTCTCTTTTTTATTCTATCTGGCCTGTCAGTATTAGGTTTTCAAAACCCTCCTTCCTCATTGCGTGTCACAGGAACTTCAGTTGTCTCTTCCTGATGCTCAGTATTAATTTCTTTTTTGTTGCCATTCTTTCCAACACCTCATCGTTACTTGCCACGATATCCACAGCATCCTTCTGTAGAACCACATTTCCGCTGCTTCCAGTTTTGCCTTCATTTTCAATGACATTGTCCAGCATTCACTGCCGTATTGAAGAACTGACATCACATAGCAATCCAGCACTCTTGTCTTTGTTTCTAGTGAAATTTTCCTGTGTGTTAGTACTTTACTCAGCTTCTGGAACGCGTCCTTTGCCATGCCAATTCGCCTTCGGATCTCTGTGTCGCATTTTCCGTCTCCTGTTAGAACACTTCCTAGGTATTTAAATTTTAGTACGTGCTTGATTCTGGTATCTCTACCTGTATTTGGCATTTTGGGTTGCACCTTTTGCTGATGACCATGCATTCAGTTTTCTCAAAGTTTATTTGTAGTCCTTTTTGTCACTCTCCACCGCTACCTTCTGTAGGAGGTCTTGTAGTTTACTTTCCGTGTCTGCAATCAGCACTGTATCATCTGCATACCTTATGTTGTTTAAGTTGTGGCCTCCAATAACAAATCCTGGCGTGTCATCTAGGGTCCTCAAAATATTCTCGCTGTACAAGTTGAACAGATCCGGTGAAAAGACACATCCTTGTCTTACGCCTCTTTCTATCGTTGTAAATCTACTGAAATCGTTACCTGTCCGTATGCAGGCCGTTTGCTACCAGTAGAGATTCTTGATTACTCTGATGTCTTTCCCAAAAATGTCGAGGCTGCCGAGCATCTCCATCAATTCTTTGTGCCGTATCTTGCTGAGATGAAGTAGTATTTAAAGTATTTACATTATTCGGACTATTGTCCTCATCTTTGTTGCCATTTGTATGACGTTTAATAATAGATCATTCTATTTGTCTATATTTCTGAGATGAGGTAGTATTTACAGTATTTACATTATTCGGACTATTGTCCTCATCTTTGTTGCCATTTGTACAAGGTTTCGGCCGTTGTACGCTCCATCCTTCATCAGGTGCTAGGAATTTCGAACCAAACCTTTTGTCTATATTTCTGAGATGAGTTAGTATGTACAGTATTTACATTATTCAAACTATTGTTTTCATCTTTGTTGCCGTTTGTACGACGTTTAAGGACACATGGCCCAGTGGATATAGACATTGGTTAGTTCCTAACTCAACTCTTAGAATTGTGAGCTCAATACCAGTAACTTGCAGGGTTAGTGGGAGATAACTCTTGACTTCCAAAGGAGGCTTTACGCAAAGAATTAAGTTTATATACCCCAGTGATTGTGATAAATGGTTCAGTTCGAAATTCCTAGCACTTGAAGAAGGCTGGAGTGTACAACGGCCGAAACGTCTTACAAATGGCAGCAAAGATGAGGACCATAGTCCGAATAATGTAAATATTATGAAACAAACTGTTACCTACGGGTTTTGATGTTGAAAAGAAAGAACGCTTTGGCGCACCGAAAAAGTTTGAAGACGAAGAATTGGAGGCATTACTTCATGAAGACTCATGTCAGGTATGAGCTCAACTTGCAGAATCAGTAGAAGTTGACCACACAATAGTTTCAAAACGTCTGAAAGCATTAGGAATGATTTAACTGCAAGGGCATTTAGGTGCTGTATGAGCTGAAGCCAAGAGCCGTCGAACGGCGTCTTGTCACATGTGAACAGCTGATTCAACGGCAGCAAGGGTAAAGGTTTTTTGCATCGTATCGTGACCAGCGATGAAAAGAGAAGGCCCGGCCATGTATCAACATCGTTGATAAAGCTGAATATCCACGATTCGAAGTTTCTTCTCTGCATTTGGTGGGATCAGCTGCGTGTAGTTTATTAGGAGACGCTCAAACCGAGCGAAACAACCAAGGAAGATTGCTATCCTATCGACTACAATTGATTGGTCTGAGTCGATCATTGAAGTAAAAACAGGTTCTATACGAGCAGACTCAACAATGTTACTTTGCAACATGACAACGCTTGGCTACATGTTGCAAAACGAGTGAAAACCTACTAGAAACGTTTAAATAGCAAGATTTACCCCATCTGCTGTATTCACCAGACATTTCCCAGACCGATTATCACTTGGTCCAGTCGATAGCATATGCCCTGGTCGAGCTTATGAAGATGTCAAAAAACGGGTGGATTGGTGGTTAGCCTCCAAAGACGATCCCGGCCAGAAGCAAGTCGATGTGTCTAGCCACACTGATGAGCTGTGATACAGTGAAACATTATTGTCCGTGGATGGCTAATATATATATATATATATATATATATATATATATATGCTATTAAATATAAGAGACAATTAATGTCTATTATGTTTAATGATGTGCCGTTCTAAACGTCGTATTTTTGCTTTAATTTCAGTTGAAATAAAGACAAAAATTCTCCAACATTTGGATAATTATTTATTGGTTTTCTTCTAAGCTTTCAGCTCACATGAGTCATCTTCAGAGAGGTTGTTTAAAGTGAAATATTATAAAATCCACCATCACCGACGATTTTATTTTGTGTTGACATAAAACTCCGCCTGGTTACGGTAATGGTTACCAAAAATAATAAACGCAGTTCTTAAGTTTGCGATGCGGTTTTATGACGTCACACCGCGGGATAGCGCGAAATGACAACAAAACCATGTAGTCAAAAGCTTAGAAGAAAACCAATAAATAATTATCCAAATGTTGGAGAATTTTTGTCTTTATTTTCAACTGAAATTAAAGCAAAAATACGACGTTTACAACGGCTCATGATTAAACATAATAGACATTCATTGTCTCTTATATTTAACAGCATATGTTTAGAAAATTACTTGCTGCCTTGATATACTAAATATATATATATATATATATATATATATATATATATATATATATAATAGTTACATAGACTGGACTCTGTAAATGTTATCAGTATTCAATATAGAAGTCTACCTTTGAACAAAAAACGTGTGTCTCGAATCAGACACATATTATTTGACTGGTCAGTAACGTCAGCTGCCCATCAGTATACCTAGGCGACATACGTGATACACGGTTGGGTGATAATGTCTCGAAAGAGACATAACGGATTTTGCAGATGATTTTTCCCGCAATAGGTCGCCATTACTTTCTGCGGTAGACTAGTTGCCAACCAAGGCTATACAACCTAGTCTGTTCCGTAATTTAATCCATAACTGGGGAAAAGAGAAGGATTAATTCCTTTGCCAAAGGCATTTGGGCATAAGTGAATACAACAAATTCAACTGGAATTCGAATTCGGCTTTCCGATTTTTCGTTCCAAGTCAATATCCATGCACCACAATATATGCTATAAGTATTTAAATGTATATATAAGAGTGAAGTAGTAGATTGGACTCTCTAACTGTGATTGGCATCCCTTAAGGAATTCAAAACCGTGTGTGTCCCGAGTGGGGAATATACTTGAAGTGTCACTAATGTCAGCTCAGCATAGTTGCAGTCCCAACTTCAGATTGGACCATTTGAGTGTTGAAGCAACACAAATGGCCTTCAACTGATAAACATGCTTGGAAACTAGCAACGGCGCAGAAGACGAGAAATCAACCCTGATTTTTAGTGTGTCGAAACAGCACAGAAATTGATGTTGATTATAAGGATGGTTGATATGTTTAAAATTTTTCAGTTTTCGTTCCTAAAATTTATCTTGGAATCGGTGAAGTGAATCGAAAAATATCATGAATAATAAACGCTTCTCTTTTTCAGTCTTTTAAAAAGAAGCCCTTCGCGAAAACAAAGGAGATATATGATATAAATTTAATAGATATATACGTATTGAGGAACGGGAAAAAGTTTTTTTTTAAATTATGGAGCTTGGCGATTGCTAGCATAAAGGATAATTATTATATTCAGATTTCTGAAGGAATGATCATTAGCCAATTTGCCACGAAAATTGGAGAAAGCATATAACGCTGAATCATTGAAAAAGCGAATAACATTAAAGAAAAATACACAAAATGGCGACTGAAATCCTAAGACAGAGAAAAACACATTAACTCCCAAGTGAATTGAATGAAACAAAATTATGAAAACTGTGGAACTGACAAACGCGTGGGTAGAATGTTCTTAGATTCTACACATTGTGTTAAGAATCCTTGAAGTCTAAAGATGCATTTTTCAAAAAGAATAACAGAAAATGTGATTAGCAAAATATTTTAACACGTTTTCATAGTCACACCGTTTTGGCCCTTGTAGTCTCCGACCTTCTTTAGGTGAGTGTAATTTTGAAAAGAACCCTTTATTATGATCACTGAGATATATTGTTCTCATTCTATGGGTCATACCACTTCTGGATGTTTTAGTTATCTCTGTTTACCTCGACTCTCTAATTCTGTTGTTTTTGGTTTTTTTTGTCGATACTGCTGTCGCCTTGTATTGAACTCACAACTCTTTGGATTAAGTCACTAGATTTAACCAACGCTTTTATACACTGGGCTATGTGTCCGTAAGTCGAGTTAAAAAAGGATATAATGAAATAATGAATAACTTAGTCATTATATATATATATATATATATATATTAATTCAGTGTGTTAACAGCATAGATATTCTTATACATGTCAAAGTCAATATACCTGTTCTAGAATATATTCTATATAGTAATATATACAATAATATGAAAACCATATTAATAGAAATAAACAGTGTTTATTTTTAAGTTTTTAACATTAACGGGAGACTTGTCTTTGCATAGTCCTAGCTAATTGCTCAATATTGGCAGCATACTTTGATACTTTGAGTTTTACACTATTTGCGCGTCACTGGAACTAGCTTAGCGTGCCACGTGTGACACAGGTGCTGTAGGTTGTCGACCCCAGTCCTACACTAGCATGAGAGTTCTACGTTTCAATTTTCCAGGAGTAGAAAATCTTCTTCAATCCAAATCAGACCACCTGTTACTTTCTGAAACCGGTATCAACGCCTCAAGTACACTAGAGTAGCTCACAGTCACGGGATACTCAATTCTGATAGCAAAAGACAACCACCTAAATCGTCACAGACACAGAGCCTACATCAAGGACGAGGCAGGGTAAAAAACATAAAAAGGACCCTGATCTCCCATATATGTTCTCCCGCGTGGGATTTATCCTGAGTGCCACATTCGTCTTTGTTCCCTATCGCCTTCATTTCATAATTAGATGCCAAACCTAAGGCATCCCTTATGTGCCGTTTCCTAGAATGATTCTTCGCTATGAGGCTCATCCCTTGTTCCCTGTTTAGGATGTGGTTTCCGGCTTTCTCTTTTCTAATCTTTTCACTTTACTTTTTTATTTTTTTTTCAATTGGAGTAGACTGACTGAACTATCGCCCAGTTCACATTCCACCCACGTCTATTGAACAGGTGTAGAGGCTCATCCCTTGTTCCCTGTTTAGGATGTGGTTTCCGGCTTTCTCTCTTCCAATCTATTCACTCTTACTTATCCCCCTGCACACCAGTGGCTTTACCGCCTTGCTTGGGGTGATGTGATTAAAAAAAAATGAAATGAAAAAGACGGTGTTCGGTCCTACATGCCAAACTTCCCATTCCAAACGTCTTTAAACATGCTACTCCCAAAACTGCATCCCTTGTCATTGATTTAAAACCTAAAAATATTTCATCAAAAATTCTTAAAACCTGTTTTAGGTATGAATGTGTTGCAGGCATAACTAACCGAAAGCTTTAGTCTCGAAAAGTGCGATGTAATTTAGCGCTCATTGCATTCAGAACTGCCCACTATCGTTAGAAAAATTCTAGAAAATCCCGAGTGCAGTTAGGAATGACAAGTCGAAAACTATGATGGAAAAGAAACAAATTTGATGGAAAAGAAACAAATTAAATCTCGTGGATTCTGGAAGATCATCAACTAAATCCTGGGCAGAGTTAAAATGGGTATGCCCACAATTATAAGTGATTCAGATGTAATATCTTCCTCAACAGACAAGGCGAACCTCTTTGCCTCTAAATTAACGTTAGAGGATAACAGCATCCCTCCCCAACTTCCCACGTCTTACTGAATATTACCATTACAACACGAAAAGTCTCTAGAATTTTGAAAGACGTAAGAAAGCCACTGGCACAAAACAAATTCTAGTGGTTGTCCTTAAGAATATCAACCTGGAATTTTTCCCAGTCTTAGCGAAGTTATTCAATTGCTAGTTGATAAAGTCACTAGAATTTTGAAAGACGTAAGAAAGCCACTGGCACAAAACAAATTCTAGTGGTTGTCCTTAAGAATATCAACCTGGAATTTTTCCCAGTCTTAGCGAAGTTATTCAATTGCTAGTTGATAAAGTCACTAGAATTTTGAAAGACGTAAGAAAGCCACTGGCACAAAACAAATTCTAGTGGTTGTCCTTAAGAATATCAACCTGGAATTTTTCCCAGTCTTAGCGAAGTTATTCAATTGCTAGTTGATAAAGTCACTAGAATTTTGAAAGACGTAAGAAAGCCACTGGCACAAAACAAATTCTAGTGGTTGTCCTTAAGAATATCAACCTGGAATTTTTCCCAGTCTTAGCGAAGTTATTCAATTGCTAGTTGATAAAGTCACTAGAATTTTGAAAGACGTAAGAAAGCCACTGGCACAAAACAAATTCTAGTGGTTGTCCTTAAGAATATCAACCTGGAATTTTTCCCAGTCTTAGCGAAGTTATTCAATTGCTAGTTGATAAAGTCACTAGAATTTTGAAAGACGTAAGAAAGCCACTGGCACAAAACAAATTCTAGTGGTTGTCCTTAAGAATATCAACCCGGAATTTTTCCCAGTCTTAGCGAAGTTATTCAATTGCTAGTTGATAAAGTCACTAGAATTTTGAAAGACGTAAGAAAGCCACTGGCACAAAACAAATTCTAGTGGTTGTCCTTAAGAATATCAACCTGGAATTTTTCCCAGTCTTAGCGAAGTTATTCAATTGCTAGTTGATAGTCACTAGAATTTTGAAAGACGTAAGAAATCCACTGGCACAAAACAAATTCTAGTGGTTGTCCTTAAGAATATCAACCTGGAATTTTTCCCAGTCTTAGCGAAGTTATTCAATTGCTAGTTGATAAAGTCACTAGAATTTTGAAAGACGTAAGAAAGCCACTGGCACAAAACAAATTCTAGTGGTTGTCCTTAAGAATACCGACCCGGAATTTTTCCCAGTCTTAGCGAAGTTATTCAATTGCTAGTTGATAAAGTCACTAGAATTTTGAAAGACGTAAGAAAGCCACTGGCACAAAACAAATTCTAGTGGTTGTCCTTAAGAATATCAACCTGGAATTTTCCCCAGTTTTAGCGAAGTTATTCAATTGCCATACTCAAGGAAGGTGTCAAGCGTATGCCCTATTTTTCAAGGACGCAGGAGTGAGATCTTAACTCTCTTGATACAGATACATCAGCCTCCTCAGTAAGATCAAAAGTCTTTTTGATGTCATAATCAATCCGAATATTGTTGAGCACCTAAAAAATAACCTCTTCGGCGACGGGTTTTTATCGGCCCGATTCACTACAAATGTTTTATTTATTATAACTCACAGAACTACCATCACTCATTTTGTGACTAACCCACATCGACGACACTAGCATTAGATACATCAAAAACCTTCGACAAAGTGTGGCACAAAGATTTTAAACGCAAGCTTCCCACTTATGGAATCACTGGAAAGATCTCCTCATCATTAAGTCATGAAATTCTTCTCATACAATCCTTCCTAACTGGTAGGTCTCTAAAGTTAGTTATTAATGACTAGTCTTCTGGAGCCCTAGCAGTTAACGTAGTCGTCCCCTAAGGCTCACTCCTCGGACCAACCATCTTTTAGATTCACATCAATGATCTACCTAAGAATATACATCGATTTTTTGTAAACATCTATGCTGATATACGGGCGGATCTTTAACACTTTTGATGGTCAAAGATGATGTTTTTCCGGTCTTGCACAAACTACCCATTGGGGTACAAACTGTCTGGTTACATTCTATGCCTCAAAACATAGATAATTACATTCCATCATCGCTGACCTGACTCCGAAATAACACCAATTAGGATAAACGGATGTCCTCTCGGGAAAGTAGCGTACATTGAAAGACTATTTTGACTCAGATATACACCTGACCTTAAGTAAAACATATGCATATGATCCATTGCTAAGGATGCAAGTAGAATGAACAGAGGATGGAAAGTGCGATGTTGAGATCTCAAGACGCATTGGCATGGACAAGGACGCATTTCAAAAGCTAACCATATTACTGAAAGACAGGAAAATCTCATTGGAAACAAAAAAGAGAGTGCTGGATTGCTATGGAATGTCTATCTTTTTGTATGGCAGTGAATGTTGGACAATCTCCTCAGGGATGAAGGAGAGGCTTGAGGCAGCAGAAATGTGGTTTTACAGAGGGATGCTGAGGATACCATGGACTGAACATGTGACTAACAACGATGTGTTGGAGAGGAAGAAAACTAGTAGAAAACTCATACTTAATATAAAAAAGAGACAGATGAGGTTTCTGGGACACGTAATGAGGAAGGAAAGCCAGAAGAACTTAATACTCACAGGTCAGATAAATGGAAGAAGTGACAGGGGAAAGTAGAGCGAGACGTACTTGGTAGGACTGAGCAAATGGTTGACGGAGCGAGGCTTAGAAGAGATACCAAGTGAAAAATTATTGAGAGCGGCAAGAGGCAGAGCCAGGTGGAAGTCCATGATCGCCTACGTCCTGAAGGGACACGGCACAAGAAGAAGAAGAAGAAGAAGAAGAAGAAGAAGAAGAAGAATTTCATTACATTGTAGTAGACTGTCAAAGAATGGAAAGTGCGACATGGAGATCCAAAGACGCATTGGCATGGACAAGGACGCATTTCAAAAGCTAACCAGAGTACTTACTGAAAGATAGAAAAATCTCATGGAAAACAGAGTGCTAGATTGCTATGTGATGTCAGTCATTCTGTATGACAGTGTATGTAGGACGATCTCCTCAAAGATGAAGAAGAGGTTTGAGGCTGCAGAAATGTGGTTTTACAGAAAGATGCTGAGGATACTATGGACTACGCACGTGACTCTCGACGAGGTGTTGGAGAGGATGGAAACGAGGAGAAAACTCATGCTTAACACTAGGAAGAAACAGATGTAGTTTCTGGGACACGTACTGAGGAAGGAGGACCTGGAGAATTTAATACTTACATGACGTATAGAGGGAAAGAGAGACAGGGAAAAGCAGCGCTAGACCTACTTGATAGATTTGAACAAATGGTTGGCAGAGCAGGGTTTGGGAAGAGGAAAAATTTTGAGAGCGGCAAGAGACAGAGCCAAGTGGAAGTCGATGATCGTCTATGTTCTTAAGGGACACAGCACATGATGAAGAAGTCAGTTTCTAGAAATTTCGGGAAATTGATTGAAGGTGGGTAACATATGTAAAAAAGAAAAATTTTACCAAGATTTTATAAAAATAATGATTTCAAAAATAATTTCTATCATTTGCGAATAAGTCCTAAAAGTTTAGTCAAAATCCGACAAAATTTTATTTTTGCAAGAATTTATAAACTAATTTGTTTTTCAACGGCAAAATGTGAGTGCCGTAGTCTCTGACGAAAAAAAAGAAAAGATTTTTAACCAAAATTTTGAACGTCTTAGAAAGGATTAAAAAGTTCATTAAAATAATAACAAAATAGCCTGATCTTTCCTCTTAATAACAACATAAACGTTTTTACGATAAAACTTTGTTTTTATTAAGTTTGAGTTCCTTTAGTATCATGCTATGCTGTTTTTTTTTGTTTTTTTGTTTTTTCTGCGAATGAGTGGAGGTATCTATATATATATATGCATGCTTACGGCCACTGGTTGAAACATTGGTGTGGTTTACAGCCATATCAGGTTGAATACACCGGTTCTCGCTCGATCACCGAAGTTAAGCAACGTTGAGCCTGGTCAGTACTTAGATGGGTGACCACTTGGGAATACCAGGTGCTGTAAGCGTTTAGTGACGGATGTGTGTTGTGGTGCAGTGGATATCGGCTAGGAAAGAGAAATCGGTGAGCCAAGTTCGAATTCCATTTGAATAACCTGCATTCACTTAAGTACTGGTACTCTTGGGAAAGCTATTAATCCGTCACTTCCCTCTAGTTATCGGTTAAATAACAGGATAGGATTTGGGGACCCTGTTATTAAAAACAAATCCCAATGAATCTTGATACTCGAAAAGAAAAAAGTATTACTAGACACAAAGCTTATATAAGAACAACAATAAATTGTTGAAAGAAAAATGTATTAACAGCAATAAAGAAATAAAATTTAGTTGGCAATAAATGACCCGTCGAGGTTGATATGCCATAAAAACAAAACAACCAACCAAAAAATGAAACATTGGTTCCTGTAAACTCACCGAAGTTAAGGAAAGTACTGCCTGATCAGTACCTACATAGTTGAACGCTTGTGAATAACAAGCGCTGTAATGCACAATGAATCGAAAGTTTTAATCGGTGGGCCGAGTTCTAATTCCAGTTGGGTTTATTATATTCACTTACGCGCAAATACCATTTGGAAATGTATTAATCATTTTTCCTTCCAGGTATGAATTAGTTACTAAAACATGCGTCACTAAACAATTATTATCATCTGAAGGAATTCTTACAATCTAAAAATATTTTCTGGTTTTAAATAAGCTGCAAATTGAGAATAAACTGAAAAACGAATCACGCAATCAGTCAATATATATATATATATATATATATATATATATATATATATATTTCCAAGTGAAGAGCTTAATATAATATAATATAATTATATGGTTATGTCAATTTTACATTTCTACATGGAAATTTCTGTTTCGAGATTAAGGAATAGGGTCAAGGAAAAAGAAAAAAGAGGAGGAAAAGGAAAAAAGAGGAGGAAAAAAGTTGGTTAGAACAGAAATTACTCGGGTCAAACCCCAAAGTGAATCTCCATTCTGATTAGCCACACACACACACACACACACACACACACACACACACACACACACACACACACACATTCACAGTAAACCGAATGCATTTGTCATTTAAATGTAAATCGTCTGCACAACCACACCAGCATTGCCTGATGATGAGAATTAATCTTGAAACATAGAAATTTCCATGTAGCAATGTAAAATTGACATAACCATATAATTATATTATATTATATATATATATATATATATATATATATATATATGTGTGTGTGTGTGTGTGTGTGTGTGTGTGTGTGTGTGTGTGTGAGAGAGCGAGAGAGAGGGAGAGAGAGAGGGATTGAGATGGATTGTATGCGCGTGTGCGGGTGTAGTGTGTGTGTGTGTGTGCATGTGCGTGTATGCATGTGCGTGTGTGGTGTGTGTGTGCATGTGCGTGTATGCATGTGCGTGTGTGGTGCGCGCGTGTGTGTGTGTGTTGGTGTGTGTGCTTGTAGTTGGGCAGTAATCTTTCTATTCATCATGTTTCATTAAAAACAACCTACAAGGAAGATATTAATAAAAAAATAATTAAATATATTTTAAATATGTTAAAAATAAGATCCTTGAAAATGGCCTGTAAAGAGGTTTAAAGCGCTTGGAAAGACTAAAGATCTGTAACACTTATACATTCATCTCCAGCAAAAAAGAAATATGTAAGAATAGTGAAAAAAAAAAAAAATTAAATAAAAAATTAATAAAATCTTCCTTGTCGGTCGTTTTTAACGAAATCATTCAGCCACTGTGTATCTAGGCAGCTTTCACCACTAATTCAGTTCTCAAACAAATTTCAAACGGCTTAGAGTGTTAGATAAGACATCTTAGCTCCATTTTGAAAACAAAAATTTTGAATTTTGGTTCAGTAGAAAAATAGTTACATCAAAATATGTGAAGTCCAAAAAGGGAGACTAATTACATAAGTACATGTGAGTGAGTGAGTGACAAACGCTTTTTAACGTTTTTTTCTAATTAATATTTTTGCATGCGGTATTCAACATTTAAATTTTGATGTTATAAAATTTTTGTCAATCAAACTTTGCTTATCACTTATCATTTTATCAGAATTGATTATCAGAATTACTAGTAAATAATCAATTTTATTGTTTTTTTACTTTTCCTGGTTTAATAACTTGTTCTGTTCTTTTCCAGGATTAATATAATCTTAAGAACATTACTTTTTATGCGCGCATTTTTGCATGTAATATATATATATATATATATATATATATATATATATAGATCTGTGTGTGTGTGTGTGTGTGTGTGTGTGTGTGTGTGTGTGTGTGTGTGTGATTATCGGAATATTAATATCATCAAAGATCAAGGAAAAACTTGAAGCAAGTGAAAGTGGTTCTACAGAAAGATGCTGCGGATATCATCTATCGAGATGTAATCAATGATGAGGTTTTGGAAAAGATGGAAACGAAAAAGAAATTAATACTGAGCATCATGAAAAGATTGCTAAAGTTCCTGGGACATGCAATGACGAAGGAGAGCTTGGAGAACCTGATACTAACAGGCCAGATAGAGGGGAAAAGAGACAGAGGAAAGCAGCGGATAACATATTTGAAGGGCCTGAGCAGGTGGATGAGAGAACGGGGGTTGCGAAATGTTACAGGAGAAAGCGTGCTAAGAGCCACCGGGGATAGAGAGACGTGGAAGGCCATGATCAACTACGTCTTGAAAGGACAAGTAATATATATATATATATATATATATATATATATATATATTACATGGAAAAATGTTCTCATAAAAAGTAATGTTCTTAAGATTTTATTATCGCCCGGTTCACACTCGACCCATGTCTATTGAACAGATTAAGAGGCTCATCCCTTGTTCCCTGTTTAGGATGTGGTTTCCGGCTTTATCTTTCCAATCTGTTCACTATTACGTAGCCCCCTGCACATCAATGGCGTTACCGCCTTGCTCGGGGTGATACGATTAAAAAAAAAACCTTGAAAATAACAGGACAAGATATTCTAGTGAAATAAAGATAAGAAATGTCTTACTTAAAAAACTAGAAGTACTAAATTTTTTTAAACAAGCAGTGTTATGGGTCCATCCATTTTTATTTATATTTTTAACACACAAGGATTTCTTCATAGAACCAAACATTTTTGTTGTGTTTATATTTTTTTTATTTTTAAAGAGAAAAATGCGTCTAAATCCAAGATACTGTCTGTCAATCATCACAGGCAACCACTTCTTCCTCCCATAAGCATGGACCAAGCGAGTCTACCCGAAAGTAATACACTGCGCCTCCTCGGCCTAACCCTCTCTTCTGATCTCAAGTCGAACCACTACATTGAGTCCACTGCTAGGAAGGGCCAGTAACTGTGTCGGGCCAGGAAGTTTTTCCCACCTGAAACCATCCTGCATATATACAAATCAACCATTCGTCCGTGCATGGAGTACTGCTGCCATATATAATCAGGTGCCCCCGCTGTTCATCTCCGTGTTTTTGACAGGCTTCAAAGGAGAATCATTTATGTGATAGGTACCGACTTAGCGGCTCGACTACAGCCACATTCTCACCGACGGGAAGTGGCTTCCCTTTGTCTGTTCTATAAATACTTCCATAGCTTCTGCTCCAACGAGCTTGAGTCACTGGTGCCTCCGCAATAGATGTTTACTCGTAGCAACCAGACTGGCAACTGGGTCTCACCCATTCACAGTTAGATGAACCAAATGCAGACGACAATTCTATTCCTGCAGCTTCTTTTCCCGCACTTCCCGCCTTTGGAACTCGCTTCTTTAATCTTGCTTTCCTGACGGCTACAACCTTCAGGAATTCAAATGCAAGGTCAATACTCATCTCTTAACTACTTGACCCTAGTTCTTTCCACGCCGCCCTGTATATCGTTTCCTTTCTCTCCACCATTGCAACTGTCATCACACCTGTATTCCCATCCTTTTCTTGCACCTTTCTAACTTGTTCGTCCTTCTCCTCACTATCCTCTAATTCTTTTACTGTTAAGTAGCCCCCTGCACACCAGTGGCATTACCGCCTTGCTCGGGATATGATTAAAAAAACAAGAAATATATATTTATTATTACTTATCGGAAACAAGGATTTTTAAAGCAAGTAGATATCTTTGATTATAAGAAACTAGGGCTAAAAAAGCAAGGCTTTTTTATTTTTCCTCTATGTGCCGTATCCCTTCACGATGTAGGTGATCATGGCTCTCCCTAATTTCCTGTTTTTGTTGATCTTAATAAATTGTGTCTTTTTGTTATCTCTCCTAAACCCTTTTCCACCTTACATTTACCCATTTTCTTGGCTCTCCGCAATTTTCTCTTCTTTGTAGCTTTAAAAAAATTTCTGTTTTCAAAAATTTGTTGCGCCATCCGTTTATTCAATTTAAGTGAATAGCTTATGCATTGTTTTCTACTGTCCCTCTTGCCGTCAATTAACCATCCATTTTATACTGTCCCTCTTGCCGTCAATTAACCATCAATTTTCTGCTCCTCCTCTTGCCGTCAATTAACCATCCATTTCATACTGTCCCTCTTGCCGTCAATTAACCATCCATTTTCTACTGTCCCTCTTGCCGTCAATTAACCATCCATTTTCTACTGTCCCTCTTGCCGTCAATTAACCATCCATTTTCTACTCCTCCTCTTGCCGTCAATTAACCATCCATTTTCTACTGTCCCTCTTGCCGTCAATTAACCATCCATTTTCTACTGTCCCTCTTGCCGTCAATTAACCATCCATTTTCTACTCCTCCTCTTGCCGTCAATTAACCATCCATTTTCTACTGTCCCTCTTGCCGTCAATTAACCATCCATTTTCTATTCCTCCTCTTGCCGTCAATTAACCATCCATTTTCTATTCCTCCTCTTGCCGTCAATTAACCATCCATTTTCTATTCCTCCTCTTGCCGTCAATTAACCATCCATTTTCTACTGTCCCTCTTGCCGTCAATTAACCATCCATTTTCTACTGTCCCTCTTGCCGTCAATTAACCATCCATTTTCTACCTGTCCCTCTTGCCGTCAATTAACCATCCATTTTCTACTCCTCCTCTTGCCGTCAATTAACCATCCATTTTCTATTCCTCCTCTTGCCGTCAATTAACCATCCATTTCTACTATCCCTCTTGCCGTCAATTAACCATCCATTTCTACTGTCCCTCTTGCCGTCAATTAACCATCCATTTTCTACTCCTCCTCTTGCCGTCAATTAACCATCCATTTTCTACTGTCCCTCTTGCCGTCAATTAACCATCCATTTTCTATTCCTCCTCTTGCCGTCAATTAACCATCCATTTTCTATTCCTCCTCTTGCCGTCAATTAACCATCCATTTTCTACTGTCCCTCTTGCCGTCAATTAACCATCCATTTTCTATTCCTCCTCTTGCCGTCCAATTAACCATCCATTTCTACTGTCCCTCTTGCCGTCAATTAACCATCCATTTTCTATTCCTCCTCTTGCCGTCAATTAACCATCCATTTTCTATTCCTCCTCTTGCCGTCAATTAACCATCCATTTTCTACTGTCCCTCTTGCCGTCAATTAACCATCCATTTTCTACTGTCCCTCTTGCCGTCAATTAACCATCCATTTTCTACTCCTCCTCTTGCCGTCAATTAACCATCCATTTTCTATTCCTCCTCTTGCCGTCAATTAACCATCCATTTTCTATTCCTCCTCTTGCCGTCAATTAACCATCCATTTTCTACTGTCCCTCTTGCCGTCAATTAACCATCCATTTCTACTCCTCCTCTTGCCGTCAATTAACCATCCACATTTTCTATTCCTCCTCTGCCGTCAATTAACCATCCATTTTCTACTCCTCCTCTTGCCGTCAATTAACCATCCATTTTCTACTCCTCCTCTTGCCGTCAATTAACCATCCATTTTCTATTCCTCCTCTTGCCGTCAATTAACCATCCATTTTCTATTCCTCCTCTTGCCGTCAATTAACCATCCATTTTCTACTGTCCCTCTTGCCGTCAATTAAACATCCATTTTCTACTGTCCCTCTTGCCGTCAATTAACCATCCATTTCTACTCCTCCTCTTGCCGTCAATTAACCATCCATTTTCTATTCCTCCTCTTGCCGTCCAATTAACCATCCATTTTCTACTGTCCCTCTTGCCGTCAATTAACCATCCATTTTCTACTGTCCCTCTTGCCGTCAATTAACCATCCATTTTCTACTCCTCCTCTTGCCGTCAATTAACCATCCATTTTCTACTGTCCCTCTTGCCGTCAATTAACCATCCATTTTCTATTGCTCCTCTTGCCGTCAATTAACCATCCATTTCTATTCCTCCTCTTGCCGTCAATTAACCATCCATTTTATACTGTCCCTCTTGCCGTCAATTAACCATCCATTTTCTATTCCTCCTCTTGCCGTCAAATTAACCATCCATTTTCTACTGTCCCTCTTGCCGTCAATTAACCATCCATTTTCTATTCCTCCTCTTGCCGTCAATTAACCATCCATTTTCTATTCCTCCTCTTGCCGTCAATTAACCATCCATTTTCTACTGTCCCTCTTGCCGTCAATTAACCATCCATTTCTACTGTCCCTCTTGCCGTCAATTAACCATCCATTTTCTACTCCTCCTCTTGCCGTCAAATTAACCATCCATTTTCTATTCCTCCTCTTGCCGTCAATTAACCATCATTTCTATTCCTCCTCTTGCCGTCAATTAACCATCCATTTTCTACTGTCCCTCTTGCCGTCAGGTAACCATCCATTTTCTACTGTCCCTCTTGCCATGATCAATTAACCATCCATTTTCTACTCTCCTCCTCTCTTGCCGTCAATTAACCATCCATTTTCTATTCCTCCTCTTGCCGTCAATTAACCATCCATTTTCTACTCCTCCTCTTGCCGTCGTCGCTTATCCATTTTCTACTCCTCCTCTTGCCGTCAATTAACCATCCATTTTCTATTCCTCCTCTTTGCCGATAATTAACCATCCATTTCTATTCCTCCTCTTGCCGTCAATTAACCATCCATTTTCTACTGTCCCTCTTGCCGTCAATTAACCATCCATTTTCTACTGTCCCTCTTGCCGTCAATTAACCATCCATTTTCTACTCCTCCTCTTGCCGTCAATTAACCATCCATTTTCTATTCCTCCTCTTGCCGTCAATTAACCATCCATTTTCTACTGTCCCTCTTGCCGTCAATTAACCATCCATTTTCTACTGTCCCTCTTGCCGTCAATTAACCATCCATTTTCTACTCCTCCTCTTGCCGTCAATTAACCATCCATTTTCTATTCCTCCTCTTGCCGTCAATTAACCATCCATTTTCTATTCCTCCTCTTGCCGTCAATTAACCATCCATTTTCTACTGTCCCTCTTGCCGTCAATTAACCATCCATTTTCTATTCCTCCTCTTGCCGTCAATTAACCATCCATTTTTCTACTGTCCCTCTTGCCGTCAATTAACCATCCATTTTCTATTCCTCCTCTTGCCGTCATTAACTGTCATTTCTACTGTCCCTCTTGCCGTCAATTAACCATCCATTTTCTATTCCTCCTCTTGCCGTCAATTAACCATCCATTTTCTATTCCTCCTCTTGCCGTCAATTAACCATCCATTTTTTCTACTGTCCCTCTTGCCGTCAATTAACCATCCATTTCTACTCCTCCTCTTGCCGTCAATTAACCATCCATTTTCTACTGTCCCTCTTGCCGTCAATTAACCATCCATTTTCTACTGTCCCTCTTGCCGTCAATTAACCATCCATTTTCTACTGTCCCTCTTGCCGTCAATTAACCATCCATTTTCTATTCCTCCTCTTGCCGTCAATTAACCATCCATTTTCTACTGTCCCTCTTGCCGTCAATTAACCATCCATTTTCTACTTTCCCTCTTGCCGTCAATTAACCATCCATTTTCTACTCCTCCTCTTGCCGTCCATTAACCATCCCATTTTCTATTCCTCCTCTTGCCGTCAATTAACCATCCATTTCTACTGTCCCTCTTGCCGTCAATTAACCATCCATTTTCTATTCCTCCTCTTGCCGTCAATTAACCATCCATTTTCTATTCCTCCTCTTGCCGTCAATTAACCATCCATTTTCTACTGTCCCTCTCTTGCCGTCAATTAACCATCCATTTCTGTCCCTCTTGCCGTCAATTAACCATCCATTTTCTACTCTCCTCCTCTTGCCGTCAATTAACCATCCATTTTCTATTCCTCCTCTTGCCGTCAATTAACCATCCATTTCTATTCCTCCTCTTGCCGTCAATTAACCATCCATTTTCTACTGTCCCTCTTGCCGTCAATTAACCATCCATTTTCTATTCCTCCTCTTGCCGTCAATTAACCATCCATTTTCTATTCCCTCCTCTTGCCGTCAATTAACCATCCATTTCTACTGTCCCTCTTGCCGTCAATTAACCATCCATTTTCTATTCCTCCTCTTGCCGTCAATTAACCATCCATTTTCTATTCCTCCTCTTGCCGTCAATTAATCATCCATTTTCTACTGTCCTCTTGCCGTCAATTAACCATCCATTTTCTATTCCTCCTCTTGCCGTCAATTAACCATCCATTTTCTATTCCTCCTCTTGCCGTCAATTAACCATCCATTTTCTACTGTCCCTCTTGCCGTCAATTAACCATCCATTTTCTACTGTCCCACTTGCCGTCAATTAACCATCCATTTTCTACTCCTCCTCTTGCCGTCAATTAACCATCATTTTCTACTGTCCCTCTTGCCGTCCAATTAACCATCCATTTTCTACTGTCCCTCTTGCCGTCAATTAACCATCCATTTTCTACTGTCCCTCTTGCCGTCAATTAACCATCCATTTCTATTCCTCCTCTTGCCGTCAATTAACCATCCATTTTCTATTCCTCCTCTTGCCGTCAATTAACCATCCATTTTCTACTGTCCCTCTTGCCGTCAATTAACCATCCATTTTCTATTCCTCCTCTTGCCGTCAATTACCCATCCATTTTCTATTCCTCCTCTTGCCGTCAACCATCCATTTTCTACTGTCCCTCTTGCCGTCAATTAACCATCCATTTTCTACTGTCCCTCTTGCCGTCAATTAACCATCCATTTTCTACTGTCCCTCTTGCCGTCAATTAACCATCCATTTTCTATTCTCTCTTGCCGTCAATTAACCATCCATTTTCTATTCCTCCTCTTGCCGTCAATTAACCATCCATTTTCTACTGTCCCTCTTGCCGTCAATTAACCATCCATTTTCTACTGTCCCTCTTGCCGTCAATTAACCATCCATTTTTCTACTCCTCCTCTTGCCGTCAATTAACCACATCCATTTTCTACTGTCCCTCTTGCCGTCAATTAACCATCCATTTTCTATTCCTCCTCTTGCCGACAATTAACCATCCATTTTCTACTGTCCGTCTTGCCGTCAATTAGCCATCCATTTCATACTGTCCCTCTTGCCGTCAATTAACCATCCATTTTCTACTGTCCCTCTTGCCGTCAATTAACCATCCATTTTCTACTCCTCCTCTTGCCGTCAATTAACCATCCATTTTCTACTGTCCGTCTTGCCGTCAATTAACCATCCATTTCATACTGCCCCTCTTGCCGTCAATTAACCATCCATTTTCTACTGTCCCTCTTACCGTCAATTAACCATCCATTTTCTACTCCTCCTCTTGCCGTCAATTAACCATCCATTTTCTACTGTCCCTCTTGCCGTCAATTAACCATCCATTTTCTATTCCTCCTCTTGCCGTCAATTAACCATCCATTTTCTATTCCTCCTCTTGCCGTCAATTAACCATCCATTTCTACTGTCCCTCTTGCCGTCAATTAACCATCCATTTTCTACTGTCCCTCTTGCCGTCAATTAACCATCCATTTTCTACTCCTCCTCTTGCCGTCAATTAACCATCCATTTTCTACTGTCCCTCTTGCCGTCAATTAACCATCCATTTTCTATTCCTCCTCTTGCCGACAATTAACCATCCATTTTCTACTGTCCGTCTTGCCGTCAATTAACCATCCATTTCATACTGTCCCTCTTGCCGTCAATTAACCATCCATTTTCTACTGTCCCTCTTGCCGTCAATTAACCCATCCATTTTCTCCTCCTCTTGCCGTCAATTAACCATCCATTTTCTACTGTCCGTCTTGCCGTCAATTAACCATCCATTTTTCTACTCCTCCTCTTGCCGTCAATTAACCATCCATTTTCTACTGTCCCTCTTGCCGTCAATTAACCATCCATTTTTCTATTCCTCCTCTTGCCGTCAATTAACCATCCATTTTTCTATTCCTCCTCTTGCCGTCAATTAACCATCCATTTTCTACTGGCTCCGTCTTGCCCAATCCAATTAACCATCCATTTCATACTGTCCCTCTTGCCGTCAATTAACCATCCATTTTCTACTGTCCCTCTTGCCGTCAATTAACCATCCATTTTCTACTCCTCCTCTTGCCGTCAATTAACCATCCATTTTCTACTGTCCGTCTTGCCGTCAATTAACCATCCATTTCATACTGTCCCTCTTGCCGTCAATTAACCATCCATTTTCTACTGTCCCTCTTGCCGTCAATTAACCATCCATTTTCTACTCCTCCTCTTGCCGTCAATTAACCATCCATTTTCTACTGTCCCTCTTGCCGTCAATTAACCATCCATTTTCTATTCCTCCTCTTGCCGTCAATTAACCATCCATTTTCTATTCCTCCTCTTGCCGTCAATTAACCATCCATTTTCTACTGTCCGTCTTGCCGTCAATTAACCATCCATTTCATACTGTCCCTCTTGCCGTCAATTAACCATCCATTTTCTACTGTCCCTCTTGCCATCAATTAACCATCCATTTTCTACTCCTCCTCTTGCCGTCAATTAACCATCCATTTTCTACTGTCCCTCTTGCCGTCAATTGTTCATCCATTTCTATTCCTCCTCTTGCCGTCAATTAACCATCCATTTTCTACTGTCCGTCTTGCCGTCAATTAACCATCCATTTCATACTGTCCCTCTTGCCGTCAATTAACCATCCATTTTCTACTGTCCGTCTTGCCGTCAATTAACCATCCATTTCATACTGTCCCTCTTGCCGTCCAATTAACCATCCATTTTCTACTGTCCCTCTTGCCGTCAATTAACCATCCATTTTCTACTGTCCCTCTTGCCGTCAATTAACCATCCATTTTCTACTCCTCCTCTTGCCGTCAATTAACCATCCATTTGCTATTCCTCCTCTTGCCCGTCAATTAACCATCCATTTTCTACTGTCCGTCTTGCCGTCAATTAACCATCCATTTCCTTACTGTCCCTCTTGCCGTCAATTAACCATCCATTTTTCTACCTGTCCCTCCTGCCGTCAATTAACCATCCATTTTCTACTCCTCCTCTTGCCGTCAATTAACCATCCATTTCTATTCCTCCTCTTGCCGTCAATTAACCATCCATTTCATACTGTCCGTCTTACCGTCAATTTCCATTTTGAGAAAACTCACGAAGTAAGGTATTCATCCTTTTACTCTTACCTATTATTTCATTCTATGCGTGATTTTCCAAACTCCCTTTCCTCTTTATATGCACTAGAAATTTCAACTCTCTTTTAGATGTTCAGTATAACTTGTTTTTTCCCCATTTTCTCTATTTTCCCTATTTTTTAAGAAGAAGAAATTTTAAGGAACTGGGCCCTTATATTTTTCTTTTTTAAGGAACAGGTTTTTTCTAAAAGAAGCTTTTTCCAAGAAATATGCCTTTTTTTAAGAAACAAGATTGTTTTTAGTTTTAAGTTACCATGTATCTTTTTTTTTAAACTGTCAAGTGTTTCCTTAATTTCAGGTGTCGGCGAAAGTATCAGTTTCCTTGAACTGAACGGGAAGCAGCCGTCAGGAAATGAACTCGCCAAATCGTGGTACGCTGAAATTGAACAGTATGATTTTGATAACCCACGATGGAGAAAAGGTATATTTCATTTGCTGTTTTTTTTTTACTTTATTACCCTTAAACATCAAGCGCCATTAGTTCGCCCTGTCAATAGTCATCATCTCAGAAAACATGTTGATTAGTGTCACATTCCCTTAACTCCGAAGTATTAACATTTTTTTATGAAATCAATTTCGAATTCTACACAAGATTGTTAATATTATTTTCAAACCCATGCCTCTAACGTACATTTGATTATTAAGTTCTATCTTCAGTCATCTTGTCCCTGATTATGTCTACGAGGGTCACTCATTAAATAAGGTGAATTTTTCGATATAAGGAGTTTTAATACAGATAGAAGCCTACTTTTTTTTTAACGTATTCTCCCAGCAGTGTCACACACTTTTCCCATCTGGGCACAATTCCGTATTCCCTAAGCGTAAAAATCTTTGGACGAATGTCTCAACCAATCGCTCACAGCACTTTTGATTTCATCGTCACTTTCAAACTTCGTGCCTTTCGTGAACGCTTTCAAGGGACCAAACAGGTGAAAGTGTGAAGGGGCAAGGTCTGGGCTGTAAGGGGGATGAGGGAGCAGTTCCCAGTCCACCTCGTTCATAGTATGCAACGCTTGGTCTGCTGTGTGAGGTCTTGCATTGTCTTGATGCAAGACGACTCCAATTTTGTATGCTATCCCAACAGATAGACGCAAAGTCCTCGCAATGTCATCCACTGTAACCCTTCTGCTCTGTCAGACTGAATGAGGTCATTGACTGATCCGATCACCTCAGGAGACCTCAATTCTGTAGCCTTCCAAGGCCTGTCTGCATCCTCAACACTGCTCTGTTCTTCTTTAAATCATTTAGCCTACTTGTAAACATTTTTGGCTGAAACATGTGGCATCATACATTCATAGGAGAATGTCAACTGGTTTTCACCCTTAGCAACCAAAAAATTAATAACTGACCTCTGTTCACTCCTGGAGCATGCTTCTTCGTCGGCCATCTTTATTAATCTCCAAAACTTTCAAAGTTTTTTTTTTCAATCTGAAAAAAAAAAAATCAAATCCCTTTGAAAAAGAAGTAAAAAAAAAAAATTCAAAAAAATAAGTTTCCATTTGTATTAGAAAACTTCACCTTATTTATTGAATGACCCTCGTAGAAGTACTTATACCGAAGAATTCAGCACCTTATTTATTGAATGACCCACGTAAAAGTCCTTATACCGAAATATCTATCTTATTTATTGAATGACACTCGTAGAAGTCCTTATACCGAATAATCCACCTTTATTTTTAAATGACCCTCGTAGAAGTCCTTATACCGAAAAATTCACCTTATTTATTGAATGACCCTCGTAGAAGTCCTTATACCGAAAAATTCACCTTATTTATTGAATGACCCTCGTAGAAGTACTTATACCGAAAAATTCACCTTATTTATTGAATGACCCTCGTAGAAGTCCTTATACCGAAAAATTCACCTTATTTATTGAATGACCCTCGTAGAAGTCCTTATACCGAAAAATTCACCTTATTTATTGAATGACCCTCGTAGAAGTCCTTATACCGAAGAATTCACCTTATTTATTGAATGACCCTCGTAGAAGTCCTTATACCGAAAAATTCACCATATTTATTGAATGACCCTCGTAGATGTCCTTATACCGAAAAATTCACCTTATTTATTGAATGACCCTCGTAGATATCCTTATACCGAAAAATTCACTTTATTTATTGAATGACCCTCGTAGAAGTCCTTATACCGAAAAATTCACCTTATTTATTGAATGACCCCCGTAGATGTCCTTATACCGAAAAATTCACCTTATTTATTGAATGACCCTCGTAGAAGTCCTTATACCGAAAAATTCACCTTATTTATTGAATGACCCTCGTAGAAGTCCTTATACCGAAGAATTCACCTTATTTATTGAATGACCCTCGTAGAAGTCCTTATACCGAAAAATTCACCTTATTTATTGAATGACCCTCGTAGAAGTCCTTATACCGAAAAATTCACCTTATTTATTGAATGACCCTCGTAGAAGTCCTTATACCGGAAAATTCACCTTATTTATTGAATGACCCTCGTAGAAGTCCTTATACCGAAAAATTCACCTTATTTATTGAATGACCCTCGTAGATGTCCTTATACCGAAAAATTCACATTATTTATTGAATGACCCTCGTAGAAGTCCTTATACCGAAAAATTCACCTTATTTATTGAATGACCCTCGTAGAAGTCCTTATACCGAAAAATTCACCTTATTTATTGAATGACCCTCGTAGAAGTCCTTATACCGAAAAATTCACCTTATTTATTGAATGACCCTCGTAGAAGTCCTTATACCGAAAAATTCACCTTATTTATTGAATGACCCTCGTAGATGTCCTTATACCGAAAAATTCACTTTATTTATTGAATGACCCTCGTAGAAGTCCTTATACCGAAAAATTCACCATATTTATTGAATGACCCTCGTAGAAGTCCTTATACCGAAAAATTCACCTTATTTATTGAATGACCCTCGTAGATGTCCTTATACCGAAAAATTCACTTTATTTATTGAATGACCCTCGTAGAAGTCCTTATACCGAAAAATTCACCTTATTTATTGAATGACCCCCGTAGAAGTCCTTATACCGAAAAATTCACCTTATTTATTGAATGACCCTCGTAGAAGTCCTTATACCGAAATATTCACCTTATTTATTGAATGACCCTCGTAGAAGTCCTTATACCGAAGAATTCACCTTATTTATTGAATGACCCTCGTAGAAGTCCTTATACCGAAAAATTCACCTTATTTATTGAATGACCCTCGTAGAAGTCCTTATACCGAAAAATTCACCTTATTTATTGAATGACCCTCGTAGAAGTCCTTATACCGAAAAATTCACCTTATTTATTGAATGACCCTCGTAGAAGTCCTTATACCGAAAAATTCACCTTATTTATTGAATGACCCTCGTAGATGTCCTTATACCGAAAAATTCACTTTATTTATTGAATGACCCTCGTAGAAGTCCTCATACCGAAAAATTCACCTTATTTATTGAATGACCCTCGTAGAAGTCCTTATACCGAAAAATTCACCTTATTTATTGAATGACCCTCGTAGAAGTCCTTATACCGAAAAATTCACCTTATTTATTGAATGACCCTCGTAGAAGTCCTTATACCGAAAAATTCACCTTATTTATTGAATGACCCTCGTAGATGCCCTTATACCGAAAAATTCACTTTATTTATTGAATGACCCTCGTAGAAGTCCTTATACCGAAAAATTCACCATATTTATTGAATGACCCTCGCAGAAGTCCTTATACCGAAAAATTCACCTTATTTATTGAATGACCCTCGTAGATGTCCTTATACCGAAAAATTCACTTTATTTATTGAATGACCCTCGTAGAAGTCCTTATACCGAAAAATTCACCTTATTTATTGAATGACCCTCGTAGAAGTCCTTATACTGAAAAATTCACCATATTTATTGAATAACCCTCGTAGAAGTCCTTATACCGAAAAATTCACCTTATTTATTGAATGACCCTCGTAGAAGTCCTTATACCAAAATATTCACCACCTTATTTATTGAATGACCCTTGTAGAAGTCTTTATACCGATAGATTCAGCTACTTATTTATTGAATGACCCTAGTAAAGGTTCTTATACCGAAGAATTCACATCGTAGAAGTCTTTATACCGAAAGATTCACCTTATTTATTAAATGACTCTCGTATATGAAGTAAAGGGGAAAAAATTTAAAAAATGTAAGCTTCTATCTGTGTTAGAAGTGCATATTCCGAAAAATCCGCCTTATTTATTGAATGACCCTCATAGAAGACCTTATACCAAAATATTCACCTTCTATAATGAATGACCCTCGTAGAAGTCCTTATACTGAAACATTCACCTTATTTATTGAATGCCCCTCGTAGAAGTCCTTACACCGAAAAATTAGCCTTATTTATTGAATGACTCTTGTATAAGTCCTTATACCGAAAAAATCCAGCTTATTTATTGAATCACCCTCATAGAAGTCCTTATACCGAAAAACTCACCATATTTATTGAATGACCCTCGTAAAGGTCTTTATTAACAAAAATCTACCTTATTTATTGAATGACCCTCGCAGGTCCTTATACCGTAAATTTCACCTTATTTTTTAATAACTCTTGTAGAAAACCTTATACTGAAAGATTCACCTTCTATATTGAATGACCCTCGTAGAAGTTTTTATACCGAAAAATTCACCTTATTTATTGAATGACCCTCGTAGATGTCCTTATACCGAAAAATTCACTTTATTTATTGAATGACCCTCGTAGAAGTCCTTATATCGAAAAATTCACCTTATTTATTGAATGACCCTCGTAGAAGTCCTTATACCGAAAAATTCACCATATTTATTGAATGACCCTCGTAGAAGTCCTTATACCGAAAAATTCACCTTATTTATTGAATGACACTCGTAGAAGTCCTTATACCGAAAAATTCACCTTATTTATTGAATGACCCTCGTAGAAGTCCTTATACCGAAAAATTCACCATATTTATTGAATGACCCTCGTAGAAGTCCTTATACCGAAAAATTCACCTTATTTATTGAATGACCCTCGTAGATGTCCTTATACCGAAAAATTCACTTTATTTATTGAATGACCCTCGTAGAAGTCCTTATACCGAAAAATTCACCTTATTTATTGAATGACCCTCATAGAAGTCCTTATACCGAAAAATTCACCATATTTATTGAATGACCCTCGTAGAAGTCCGTATACCGAAAAATTCACCTTATTTATTGAATGACCCTCGTAGATGTCCTTATACCGAAAAATTCACTTTATTTATTGAATGAACCTCGTAGAAGTCCTTATACCGAAAAATTCACCTTATTTATTGAATGACCCTCGTAGATGTCCTTATACCGAAAAATTCACTTTATTTATTGAATGACCCTCGTAGAAGTCCTTATACCGAAAAATTCACCTTATTTATTGAATGACCCTCGTAGAAGTCCTTATACCGAAGAATTCACCTTATTTATTGAATGACCCTCGTAGAAGTCCTTATACCGAAAAATTCACCTTATTTATTGAATGACCCTCGTAGAAGTCCTTATACCGAAAAATTCACCTTATTTATTGAATGACCCTCGTAGAAGTCCTTATACCGAAAAATTCACCTTATTTATTGAATGACCCTCGTAGAAGTCCTTATACCGAAAAATTCACCTTATTTATTGAATGACCCTCGTAGATGTCCTTATACCGAAAAATTCACTTTATTTATTGAATGACCCTCGTAGAAGTCCTTATACCGAAAAATTCACCTTATTTATTGAATGACCCTCGTAGAAGTCCTTATACCGAAAAATTCACCTTATTTATTGAATGACCCTCGTAGAAGTCCTTATACCGAAAAATTCACTTTATTTATTGAATGACCCTCGTAGAAGTCCTTATACCGAAAAATTCACCTTATTTATTGAATGACCCTCGTAGATGTCCTTATACCGAAAAATTCACTTTATTTATTGAATGACCCTCGTAGAAGTCCTTATACCGAAAAATTCACCATATTTATTGAATGACCCTCGTAGAAGTCCTTATACCGAAAAATTCACCTTATTTATTGAATGACCCTCGTAGATGTCCTTATACCGAAAAATTCACTTTATTTATTGAATGACCCTCGTAGAAGTCCTTATACCGAAAAATTCACCTTATTTATTGAATGACCCTCGTAGAAGTCCTTATACTGAAAAATTCACCATATTTATTGAATAACCCTCGTAGAAGTCCTTATACCGAAAAATTCACCTTATTTATTGAATGACCCTCGTAGAAGTCCTTATACCAAAATATTCACCACCTTATTTATTGAATGACCCTTGTAGAAGTCTTTATACCGATAGATTCAGCTACTTATTTATTGAATGACCCTAGTAAAGGTTCTTATACCGAAGAATTCACATCGTAGAAGTCTTTATACCGAAAGATTCACCTTATTTATTAAATGACTCTCGTATATGAAGTAAAGGGGAAAAAATTTAAAAATGTAAGCTTCTATCTGTGTTAGAAGTGCATATTCCGAAAAATCCGCCTTATTTATTGAATGACCCTCATAGAAGACCTTATACCAAAATATTCACCTTCTATAATGAATGACCCTCGTAGAAGTCCTTATACTGAAACATTCACCTTATTTATTGAATGCCCCTCGTAGAAGTCCTTACACCGAAAAATTAGCCTTATTTATTGAATGACTCTTGTATAAGTCCTTATACCGAAAAAATCCAGCATATTTATTGAATCACCCTCATAGAAGTCCTTATACCGAAAAACTCACCATATTTATTGAATGACCCTCGTAAAGGTCTTTATTAACAAAAATCTACCTTATTTATTGAATGACCCACGCAGGTCCTTATACCGTAAATTTCACCTTATTTTTTAATAACTCTTGTAGAAAACCTTATACTGAAAGATTCACCTTCTATATTGAATGACCCTCGTAGAAGTTTTTATACCGAAAAATTCACCTTATTTATTGAATGACCCTCGTAGATGTCCTTATACCGAAAAATTCACTTTATTTATTGAATGACCCTCGTAGAAGTCCTTATATCGAAAAATTCACCTTATTTATTGAATGACCCTCGTAGAAGTCCTTATACCGAAAAATTCACCTTATTTATTGAATGACCCTCGTAGAAGTCCTTATACTGAAAAATTCACCTTATTTATTGAATGACACTCGTAGAAGTCCTTATACCGAAAAATTCACCTTATTTATTGAATGACCCTCGTAGAAGTCCTTATACCGAAAAATTCACCATATTTATTGAATGACCCTCGTAGAAGTCCTTATACCGAAAAATTCACCTTATTTATTGAATGACCCTCGTAGATGTCCTTATACCGAAAAATTCACTTTATTTATTGAATGACCCTCGTAGAAGTCCTTATACCGAAAAATTCACCTTATTTATTGAATGACCCTCGTAGAAGTCCTTATACCGAAAAATTCACCATATTTATTGAATGACCCTCGTAGAAGTCCGTATACCGAAAAATTCACCTTATTTATTGAATGACCCTCGTAGATGTCCTTATACCGAAAAATTCACTTTATTTATTGAATGACCCTCGTAGAAGTCCTTATACCGAAAAATTCACCTTATTTATTGAATGACCCTCGTAGATGTCCTTATACCGAAAAATTCACTTTATTTATTGAATGACCCTCGTAGAAGTCCTTATACCGAAAAATTCACCTTATTTATTGAATGACCCTCGTAGAAGTCCTTATACTGAAAAATTCACCATATTTATTGAATAACCCTCGTAGAAGTCCTTATACCGAAAAATTCACCTTATTTATTGAATGACCCTCGTAGAAGTCCTTATACCAAAATATTCACCACCTTATTTATTGAATGACCCTTGTAGAAGTCCTTATACCGAAAGATTCAGCTACTTATTTATTGAATGACCCTAGTAAAGCTTCTTATACCGAAGAATTCACATCGTAGAAGTCTTTATACCGAAAGATTCACCTTATTTATTAAATGACTCTCGTATATGAAGTAAAGGGGAAAAAATTTAAAAATGTAAGCTTCTATCTGTGTTAGAAGTGCTTATTCCGAAAAATCCGCCTTATTTATTGAATGACCCTCATAGAAGACCTTATACCAAAATATTCACCTTCTATAATGAATGACCCTCGTAGAAGTCCTTATACTGAAACATTCACCTTATTTATTGAATGCCCCTCGTAGAAGTCCTTACACCGAAAAATTAGCCTTATTTATTGAATGACTCTTGTATAAGTCCTTATACCGAAAAAATCCAGCTTATTTATTGAATCACCCTCATAGAAGTCCTTATACCGAAAAACTCACCATATTTATTGAATGACCCTCGTAAAGGTCTTTATTAACAAAAATCTACCTTATTTATTGAATGACCCTCGCAGGTCCTTATACCGTAAATTTCACCTTATTTTTTAATAACTCTTGTAGAAAACCTTATACTGAAAGATTCACCTTCTATATTGAATGACCCTCGTAGAAGTCCTTATACCGAAAAATTCACCTTATTTATTGAATGACCCTCGTAGATGTCCTTATACCGAAAAATTCACTTTATTTATTGAATGACCCTCGTAGAAGTCCTTATACCGAAAAATTCACCTTATTTATTGAATGACCCTCGTAGAAGTCCTTATACTGAAAAATTCACCATATTTATTGAATAACCCTCGTAGAAGTCCTTATACCGAAAAATTCACCTTATTTATTGAATGACCCTCGTAGAAGTCCTTATACCAAAATATTCACCACCTTATTTATTGAATGACCCTTGTAGAAGTCCTTATACCGAAAGATTCAGCTACTTATTTATTGAATGACCCTAGTAAAGGTTCTTATACCGAAGAATTCACATCGTAGAAGTCTTTATACCGAAAGATTCACCTTATTTATTAAATGACTCTCGTATATGAAGTAAAGGGGAAAAAATTTAAAAATGTAAGCTTCTATCTGTGTTAGAAGTGCTTATTCCGAAAAATCCGCCTTATTTATTGAATGACCCTCATAGAAGACCTTATACCAAAATATTCACCTTCTATAATGAATGACCCTCGTAGAAGTCCTTATACTGAAACATTCACCTTATTTATTGAATGCCCCTCGTAGAAGTCCTTACACCGAAAAATTAGCCTTATTTATTGAATGACTCTTGTATAAGTCCTTATACCGAAAAAATCCAGCTTATTTATTGAATCACCCTCATAGAAGTCCTTATACCGAAAAACTCACCATATTTATTGAATGACCCTCGTAAAGGTCTTTATTAACAAAAATCTACCTTATTTATTGAATAACCCTCGCAGGTCCTTATACCGTAAATTTCACCTTATTTTTTAATAACTCTTGTAGAAAACCTTATACTGAAAGATTCACCTTCTATATTGAATGACCCTCGTAGAAGTCTTTATACCGAAAAATCCACTTTATTTATTGAATGACCTACGCAGAAGTTCTTATACAGAAAAATGCACCTCTTTTATTGAATGACCCTCGTAAAAATTCTTATACCGAAAATTCACCTTACTTATTGATTGACCCTCGTAGAAGTCCTTATACTGAAAAATCCACCTTATTTATGGAATGACCATTGTAGATGTCCTTATACCGAAAAATTAACCTTATTTATTGAGTGACCCTCGTAGAAGTCCTTATACCGAAAACATCACCTTATTTATTGAATGAGCCTCATAGAAGTTGTTATACCGAAAAATTCACCATATTTATTGAATGACCCTCGTAGAAGTCCTTATACCGAAAAATTCACCTTATTTATTGAATGACCCTCGTAGAAGACTTTATACCGAAGAATTCACCTTATTTATTGAATGACCCTCGTAGAAGTCCTTATACCGAAAAATTCACCATATTTATTATATGAGCCTCGTAGAAATTCTTATACCGAAAAATTCACCTAACTTATTGATTGACCCTCGTAGAAGTCCTTATACTGAAAAATCTACCTTATTTATTGAATGACCCTTGTAGAAGTCCTTATACTGAGAAATCCACCTTATTTATTAAATGACCCTCGTAGATATCCTTATACCGAAAACACCACCTTATTTATTGAATGACCCTCGTAGATATCCTTATACCGAAAAATACACCTTATTTATTGAATGACCCTCGTAGAAGTCCTTATACCGAAAAATTCACCTTATTTATTGAATGACCCTCGAAGAAGACCTTATACCGAAGAATTCACCTTATTTATTGAATGACCCTCGTAGAAGTCCTTATACCGAAATATTCACCATATTTATTATATGAGCCTCGTAGAAATTCTTATACCGAAAAATTCACCTAACTTATTGATTGACCCTCGTAGAAGTCCTTATACTGAAAAATCTACCTTATTTATTGAATGACCCTTGTAGAAGTCCTTATACTGAAAAATCCACCTTATTTATAAAATGACACTCGTAGAAGTCCTTATACCGAAAAATTCACCTTATTTATTGAATGACCCTCGTAGAAGTCCTTATACCGAAAACTTCACCTTATTTATTGAATGACCCTCATAGAAGTTGTTATACCGAAAAATTCACCTTATTTATTGAATGACCCTCGTAGATATCCTTATACCGAAAAATTCACCTTATTTATTGAATGACCCTCGTAGATGTCCTTATACCGAAAAATTCACCTTATTTATTGAATGACCCTCGTAGATATCCTTATACCGAAATATTCACCTTATTTATTGAATGACCCTCGTAGAAGTCCTTATACCGAAAAATTCACCTTATTTATTGAATGACCCTCGTAGATATCCTTATACCGAAAAATTCACCTTATTTATTGAATGACCTTCATACAAGTCCTTACACCGAAAAACCCACCTTATTTATTGAATGAGCCTCGTACAATTCCATTAAATTATTTTCGACAATGGCAATGATCATAAATGTAGCTGTATTTTGAAGAACATGTCTTGGAATCATGGTGATCATCATAATCATCATGATAATGATCACCATAATGATCATCATCACTATCACAAGACCCATAAACGAGTGTGGTCGCTGCATAACATAGCACATAATCATTTCCTTCTGCATATCTGGGTGTAAAATTGTCAAGATATTCCTTAATATATTGTGGGTTTATCGGGTCCCATCTTCCTTCAGGTGAAAACACAGCCGATATAATTTTTTTAATCATCTCACCCCAAGCAAGGCATTCAACTGCCACTGTTGCGCAGGGGGTTACATAGGGAAAAGTAATGAGAAAAAGGGGTTACTTATAGGAAATGTCAGGACGAGAGTAATAGACGGATGAGTATACCGAGGATGTGGTTGAAGTAGGAAAAAGAACTTGTGAGAATGGAAGCGATTTACTGTAATTGATGTCTATTAACCGTATATTTTAATTCCTGGAGATTGTAGCTGACGGGGTAGCAAGTATATGGAAGGGAATTCCACAGGCGGTAAGTGAGAGAAAAGAAGCTGTTAGAGTAGAAATTACGGTTACATTTTATCGGTTTCATAATAAAAGAGTGGGACGTAGTAGCTCGTGTAAATTCATACCTGGGGAGCACCAGTGATCTAAGGTCATCGGAGCAGAAGCCGTGAAAGTACTTATAGAAGAGGCACAGGGAAGCCACGTCCCGCCGGTGAGAGAACGACTGCTAAGTCGGTATCGATCACATTGCAAATTCTTCGTTGGATTTTGTCAAGAACTCCGAGGTGAATAGCCGGCGCACCCGACCAGATGTGGCAGCAGTCTTCAATACAAGGATGAATGTTCGTCACGGTCACGTAGCTGTTTATTCAATCGAGGGTACGCCCTCCGCCTATTATTGCTCAAAAACCAAAAAAGAATCTTGGTATCTGGTCAGAATAAACTAAAAGAAAGACATACTAAATTAGACATTGGTCACTTACATATAAGATGACCAGTATCCCCACCCAGTCGGCTGGAAATTCAGAATATGCTAACTGCACCTCTGCAAAGGGGTAATCCCTACCTCTGTGAGGCTTTCCGTGTATGACGATAAACTACATCTTGAAACAAGGCCTCTAATCGGAAGGTTTTGAGGAGCGTAGAATCACCTCTTAATTGCAGTTATTACTAAGTCCACCCTGACTCGAGATGGTAGCACCAGTTAGAATCCCAGATAGTTGTTGCCAAACTGTGGCCAATACACTATGAAAATATAATTTTTCATAGCTAAAATATCAGCAATACTTCAAAAAGAAATATTAACAGCAATACATTTCTGGAAAAAAGTATTGCCAGCAGTACATTTTTGAAAAAAATTACTAATACATATTCTGTTCATACAAACCTATCCAAAAAATTTGTCGGCATTAAATAGCGTACTGAGGTTCAGCCAGGTAAGTTCCATACGTGATACACACTTGGGCGATCATGTCTCTTTCGAGAAATGAATGACTGAGCAGAAGATTATCCCACAGTATGTTGTCATTAGTTTCTGCGGTAGACTGGTTGCCAGCCAATCTATAGAACCCAGTCTGTCCTGTTATTTAACCCATAGCTGGAGGGAAGAGAGGGATTAATATATTTCCCAATGGTATTTACGCGTAAGTGAATGTAAGGAATTCAAATGAAATTCGAACTCGGCTTCCTGATTTCTCGTTCTGAGCCGATATCCACTGCACCACGACGCACATTCTATACAACTGAGGTTGGTATACCGTAAAACAAAATAAACCAAACTAAACCAGAGCCCGGCAGGTAGTTATTCTCCTAACTTAGCTTTAACAACTCAATGGAGAACATAAATGGCACATCTAAACTTATTTATAAATGGAACTTTGTCTGTGTGTGTGTGTGTGTGTGTGTGTGTGTGTGTGTGTGTGTGTGTGTGTGTGTGTGTCCGTTACCTATAGACTCCGAAACGGCTGAACCGATTTTCTTGAAAATTTACTCAGTTGTACTATAAGCGTCTGCGAGTGTTCTAAGCTAGGTTTGTATCGAGATACCCCCGATAAATATCGAAAATCGATAATCGAAAAAATCGGGTTATAGAAGAAGTGTTCCGATTTTAATCAAATTTGATACACTCATAGACAAAGATATAAGAAACGATATTGAGAAGTTTCAAGGTTACAGTTCTTACAATAGTGCAGAAAATCGATAATATATATATATATATATATATATAATGCAAGATGTTTGTGTGTATTTCTGTTTATCTGTCTGTATGTCCTTTATACAAATCCACAATTTTTATCCGATTCTCACCAAACATCGCACAGATATTCTTTAGGCTGAGTCTGAGCTCCATGGTCATGGATTAGTTTTAAAGCTTTCATTACTCCCGAGCAACTCCGGGCTATACTGCTAATTCTGTATAAAAAAAATAAGCTAGTAACCTTCCATCATCACTGAGCAGCCCTTGAATTTTCATTTATAGCAATGAATGGGTGTTCTTTTAAATATGCCTCATTGCCCCAAACGCCTACTGGGACTTAACTTCAACTAGAACTCATATATATCAATCCATTGTTAAAGATTCTGGAAAAATGGTCGATTCCCTGTACAGCTCTTTCTATTCATCACCATTAAATGAGTCAGGAAGACCGACAATGGAGTATTATTGCTACTATTGTTGATTGTTGATTCCATGGTGGGAAAGTAAGTTTTATTTAAACAGCTTCTTCCCACGAACCACTATTTGTAGAAACAACTCCCTAGATGATGCTTTCCTGATCACTGCAACCTTAACTTCTTCAAGTCAAGAAGTAACCGTTATCTTTCCCAAATTTCCTTTTCTGGAAAAAGCTTAAAAGATTTTTTTTAAAATACAGACACAGATGAAATATACAACTTTCTCAAAGAAATCAAGATCCTCAACAAAATATAATACTTTCAAATATTGTATATGTAAATGTATACATATGTATATACATATATATGCACACGCATACATGTCGGTATGCAGATATACAATCAGAAGATAAAGCAATTTTTAAAGAAAAAAACAAAAAAAAACAGATCATAAAACCCAACAACCTCCCAACCTTTTTTTTTTTTAATCATCTCACCCCAAGCAAGACATTCCACTGCCACTATTGCGCATGGGGCTACATAGGGGAAGGTAAAGAGAAGGAGTGGATAGACATAGGGAATGTCAGGAGAAAGGTGACAGATGAGTAAGGATAGCGAGGATGAGGGTCGGGCAGATGGGAAGAGTGCTTGATAGAATGGGAGCAGGTTAGTGTGTTAGGAGGTGTGTATTGACCTTACATTTAAACTCCTGGAGATTGTAGCCGTCGGGGAAGCAATCGTTTGGAAGAGAATTCCACAGTCGGGAAGTGCGAGGAAAGAAACTGTTGAAGTAGAAGTTACGGCTGCATTTTATCGGTTTCACTGTAAAAGGGTGGGATCTAGTTGCTAATCTAGTATCTCGTGCAAATTCGTATTTAGAGGGCACCAGTGATCTAAGTATTTCTACAAAATAACTACCCTGTATAGGTAAATAAACAGGGGGTTCGACATAATATAACCCAAAAAAGAGTTGACATGCCGTAAAATCCAATAACCAACCAACCTTGTTTTCTGTTTAGGATTGGGTTTCTGGTTCCTTATAAATCTGTCTCATTCTCTTTCAATCTCAGTTTCACGTTACGTCCTAGTCGTTTTATCGTCTTGTTTGAGATGAACTGATAAAAAAAAACTATTTTTTCAAACATACCGAATAAAAAAAAATAAAACAATCGCATGCTAAACAGTCAGTCAGTTAAGTGCCATACGTGAAACACGCTTGGGCGATCATGTCTCGAAAGAGACATGACTGACTGGGCAGAACATTATCCCGCAGTAGGTTGCCATTGCTTTCTGCGGTAGACTGGTTGCCAGCCAAAGCTATAGAACCCAATCTGTCCTGTTATTTAACTCATAACTGGAAGGAATAGACGGATTAATACCTTTCCCAAGGGTATTTGCGCGTAAGTGAATGCAATGAATTCAACTGGAATTCGAACTCGGTTCCCCGATTTCTCGTTCCGAGCCGATATCCACTGCACCACAATGCACATCCGCATGCTAAACAGTAGAAGAGTGAATAACAGAATGGAACGCTATATTGAACTTAAGTGGATTTTAAATAATATTTTTATTATTACTTTATGTTTTATTATTCCTTCAATCATTCTCATCATGCTTTTTTATCCACGGGCCTTCTTCAGATATTTTGAACCGAACTTATCCTCCCTTCACGAAGGTGAATTAAATTTATTTCTTCGATATACAAATATAAAGAGAATATGCAACACAGTTTTTTTTTCTCAAGAACTGCCACTTTGTGAAAAACCTGACCAGCCTTGATATAAGTCTAAAAGCATCCCCAAGCCCTTGTCGGGGACAAATCATTACCCGCCTTCAAGACTCTCTCCCACAGGGAAGATGTGACAAGCCTCTCTCGAATCCGTCGCTACTTCCACGGAATGTGCTCGGACCAACTACATTCCCTGGCTCTGCCAGTTGAAACTTTCACGGCAAGGATACGCCATACCACTTACATAGTAGCAAACTACTGACACACTTGCCAAACTACCTTGCGAGCGGTATTAATCCGTCGTTTGATTCGAACAAAATTTTCCGGTCTCTCAATACTGAACGCAGCTTTTGAAATGCATCCATGGTCATTTTAATAGTATTTCCGATCTCAGTGTCGAACTTTCCGTCCTTTGTTTGAGCACTTCCCAGGTATTTCAATTTCTGTCAGTCAGTCAGAGTGGCATGCGTGATACACGCATTGGGCGATCATGTCTCGAAAGAAACATGACTGATTGGGCAAAGATTATCCTGCAGAAGGCTGTCATTGCTTTTTGTGGTAGACTGGTTGCCAACTATTGCTATAGAATCCAATCTATCCTAGTATTTAACCGATAACTGGAGGGAGAAGAGATAAATAGTATTACATTTTTATGTCAAGTATAATTAGTGGGGGATCAGTTTATTACTTCATAACGATCCCCCACTTTATGCCTAGTAGAAATTTTAATTAAGTTTCCAACAATTATATATTCAATCAGTCAGTTAAGTGCCATACGTGATACACGTATGAGCGATCATGTCTCGAAAGAAACATGACTGATTGGGCAGAAGATTATCCCGCAGTAGGTTGCCATTACTTTCTGTGATAGACTGGTTGCCAACCAAGGCTATAGAACACAATCTATCCTGTTATTTAATCCATAACTGAAGGGAAGAGATGGATTAATACTTTTTCCGAGTGTATTTGTGCGTATGTGAATGCAAGGAATTCAACTGGAATTCGAAATCGGCACTACGATTTCACTTTCCGAGTCTATATCCACTGCTCCACAACGCACATCCCAATATCTGTACCTGGTTTATGTCAGTAACACCGACATTTTTTAATATACGGCATTTTGGGCTCCTCCTTTCATGCATTCAGTTTTCTTGTAGTTTCTGTTACGTGTTAATTGTGAAGATTGGAACTGTTCGAACGAAGGGATGTAGTTCGTCTGAACATTCCCCATTAAACATTCCCCATTAAAACAGTGATAGAAGAGGGAGAGCATTGCAACGTTTCGTCTGTTGAAAAATGCTGACGGGTAGAAATAAATAATCGCTCACAAGGCAACGTAGACGCTTTGGGACTCTATCAAGAACGGAAAGGGAAAATAGAATATTGCTGCCATATCTGGTCGGGTGCCCCTGCTGCTCTCCTTGGGCTTCTTGGCAAAATACAAAGGAGGATCTGTAACGTGGTTGATACTGACTTGGCAGACCGGCTGCAACCACTCTCACCGGCGTGATGTGGCTTCCCTGTGCCTCTTCTACAAGTACTTTCATGGCTTCTGCTCCGATGAGCTTAGATCTCTGGTGCCGCCTAAGCATGAATTTACACGAGATACTAGATTAGCAATTAGGTCCCACCCTTTTACAGTTAAACAAATAAGATGTAACCGTAAATTCTACTCCAACAGCTTCTTTTCTCGTGCTTCCCGCCTGTGGAACTCCCTTCCACAAGTCTGCTTTCCCGACAGCTACAATCTCCAGGTGTTTAAATGTAGGGTCAATAGACACCTCCTATCACACTAATTCCCAATTATTCTCAGAACACTCTCATCTACCCAACCCCCATTCTCTGTATCCTTACCCGCCTATCACCCACCCTCTGACATTTCATATATTTAATCATCCTTTCTCCACTCTATGTAGCCCCCTGCGCAGTAGTGGCAGTGACATGCCTTGCTCGGGGTGAGACGCTTATAAAAAAAAACAAAAAAACTGGCTAGCAACAATACTCCATTGTCGGTCTTTCTGAGTAATTTAAAGATGATTAGAATCAAGCAGGTACAAAAATTTAAATATCTGGGAAGCGTGACAACAGAAGACGGAAAGTGCGACACAGAGATCCGAAGGCGAATTGGCATGTCGAAGGAAGCATTCTAGAAGTTGAGTAAGGTATTAAGAAACAGGACAATTTCACTAGAAACTAGGAAGAGAGCACTGGATTGCTACTTGCTGTCCGTCCTTCAATATGGCAGTGAATGCTGGACAATATCATCAAAGATGAAGGAAAGACTTGAAGCAACTGAAATGTGATTCTACAGAAGAATACTGGATATAAAGTGGGGGATCAATTCCATATTACAGTCAATATATAAACTGACCCCTCAGTTTGTGGTCACAGCAGTTTCTATACATTTATATTCCTGGGATCCAAAACACAAGGAGGCATTCCAGAAGTTGAGTAAAGTATTAAGAAACAGGACAATTTCGCTAGAAACAAAGAAGATAGTACTGGATTGTTACGTGCTGTCCGTCCTTCAATATGGCAGTGAATACTGGACAATATCATCAAAGATGAAGGAAAATTTGAAGCAACTGAAATGTGGTTCTACAGAAGGATGCTGCGAATCTCATGGATCGAGCATGTGAGCAATTATGGTCTTGGAAATGATGGAAACAAAAAGGAAATTAATACTAATCATCAGGAAGAGACAGCTGAAGTGCCTGGGACACGCAATAAATAAGGAGGGATTGGAGAACCTGATACTAACAACTTATCAACTTATTTAGATTTTAAATTTAGATTTCGAGGTTACCAACCTTCAGTATCGTCTCCGCTGGCCGGGTCACATGCCCAGAATGCCTCCCACTTGACTCCCATGTATCATCCTGTTTGGAGAATTCGTCTCTACTCGGAGGTCCAAAACAACGATTGAAGAATCAGTTGAAAACATCTCTGACACAGGCCAACATCAACCCTGTTGCTGCAATTCGGCCTTCCTGGCGTTGGATCATCGGGGAGGAGGAGGGACATACTTTCGGATCCAACCGTCAACTTCAAGTGGATCTGCGAGTTTCTGTCAAGAGGACCCGATTCGCCAAGCCATGTCCACCATTCACACTCTTCTGTGACTCCTGCTCACAATTCTTCAGAGAGTAGGCTAGACATTCTCAGCTATCTCCGTCAATGCCACTAGAAGGGAGAAAGCGAATGAGGAGAGAGAATAATGATCCCAATGCTCGAATGCGAGTGGGTGCTGACAAAAGTTTTATAATAGTTGCTTTGTCTCCCCGAAAATGGAAAAGAAAAAAGCGATTCTTTGTAGATTGAAACCTATTAAGAAATGAAATTATCTATCAGCTTCCCACGACCTTCCCAAACCTATGGCTGTGTTTGCAGGGAGGAAGTCAAACAACGATTGCGAAAGAGTGCATATTTGGTCGTTTACATAGAGGCATATCAAAAAACAAACTTAAAAATCTTTTAACTTACATATATGAAATCAAAGAAATGAGTGGATAATTCCTTTTCTACGATCAGTCAACTAAGTGGCATACGTGATACACGCTTGGGCAAACATGTCACTTCCGATCCATGACTGAGTCTGCAGAAGATTTTCTTGCGGTAGTCTAGTTGCCAACCAAGGCTACAGAACCCAATTTGTCCTCCTATTCAACCCAGAGCAGGAGGAAGAAGAGACGGATTACTACATTGTATATTTGGGCAGCAAATCTTTCTTTAAAACATGTTTCGTTAAAAATAGCAGACAAGGAAGATTTCATTAATTTTTATCTAAGTTTTCCATTTTTTATCTAATTTTACGATAGATGCAATCTATGTCTAGTTGAAAATATAAGATAACAAAGTCTCCTAAGCAAAATCTGCATTTAAACTTACGTAAGGAATTCATAAGCAAATGTCGTCATGAATTCAATTTTTTTTTCTAATTTTAAATTTAGGTAATTACCCAGTAAATATACTCCAAATTTGAATTTTCCGTTTCGACAGTCTTTTCTTTCTTTTTTCTTATTTATTATTGAATTTATTACAACAATCATAACCTCTTTCGATACTTACTTTTTCTAGTTTGATCGTTTGACATTAATGGACGCCTTAATTTCCCTGGAGTTATATTGATCTATTCACTTCCCCTAATATTAATTTATTTTCTCTTTTAGCAACCTTCAATTTAATAATTAAGATAATACTGTTTATGTTAGACCCATTTCAATCTAGCTTAACGTTTTTCCATTCCGGTTCGTTTTTAGGGATTTATGTATATAGGTGTATGTTTTTATTACATATTTAAAACATTTAGGTTAGCTATAAGTTGTCATAGTCTAATTTAATTGAATTGAATTATTTTAATTTAATTTTTTCTTAAATTTTGTAGGTATATTATTAGTTTATTAATTATAATTAATAATATTTATATATTAATTATATATATTTATATATTTATATATTAATTATAATTAATAATATTTTTAGTTTATTAATAATTCCTTTCATGTCTCTCTTTTTAATCTTGAAATAAATTTTAACGTAAATTATTGTTTATCTCATCAATAGTCAGGCCCTATTTTAGTTTGAGAAGATTTTAAAAATTTGAAATTCAACAACGCCTGTTTCATTTTTATTTTTTGTCTTTTTCAATGTATCTATCTATCCCTCCCCACCCACTTGATCTGTGTATTCTTCTGTCTTCAAATCTAACATAGCTTCTTCCTACCACTTTCTTTCTTTCCTTTTCCGTTTTCTTTCTTTCTTTCTTTCTTTCTTTCTTTCTTTCCTTTTCCGTTTTCTTTCTTTCTTTCCTTTTCCGTTTTCTTTCTTTCTTTCTTTCTTTCTTTCTTTCCTTTTCCGATTTCTTTCTTTCTTTCTTTCCTTTTCCGTTTTCTTTCTTTCTTTCTTTCTTTCCTTTTCCGTTTTCTTTCTTTCTTTCTTTCTTTCCTTTTCCGTTTTCTTTCTTTCTTTCTTTCTTTCCTTTTCCGTTTTCTTTCTTTCTTTCTTTCTTTCTTTCTTTCTTTCTTTCTTTCTTTCCTTTTCCGTTTTCTTTCTTTCTTTCTTTCTTTCTTTCTTTCTTTCCTTTTCCGTTTTCTTTCTTTCTTTCTTTCTTTCCTTTTCCGTTTTCTTTCTTTCTTTCTTTCTTTCCTTTTCCGTTTTCTTTCTTTCTTTCTTTCTTTCTTTCTTTCTTTCTTTCCTTTCCGTTTTCTTTCTTTCTTTCCTTTTCCGTTTTCTTTCTTTCTTTCTTTCTTTCCTTTTCCGTTTTCTTAACTCTTCTTTCTTTTTCTTTATTCCGCCCTTCTTTTTCCTTTCTTTTCTTTGTGTTTTTTCTTTTCTTTACATTCTACACACACAAATTTTTGAATAACCCACATAATAAAGATCGCCGGAAGTAGCGAATCTTCCCCAACCTTCCTAACCTGCGGTTCCTCCCCTCTGCAAATTTAACATACCTTTTTTCTTTCCTCTTCCCTCTTTTCTCCTTCACCCTATCCTTCTTTCTTCATTTTGTCTTTTTTGTCTTTTCTTTTTCTTCTTGCTGTCATTTCCTATTCGCTACGTTTCTCTTTTCCTTTTCTTTTTCATGCTGACTTCCGGTCTCTTTATCCATACACACGCTTAGCCAAATATTTGTTTTTTTTCCATGATATTAAAGATCGGAAGAAGCGAATTCAATTCTCTGAAATGATCATTCGATCATAAATTATGAATGTTTTTATAGGTTTAAAATTACGTATTGGCTCTGTTAATAAATAATTTCATTTACATTAAGCGAGCCCTTATGGCTGGATAAATTCTAATATTTAATTTTTAATGATAAATATTATTTGAATCTTTGGGATTTTACTATCAAGCCGTTTCCCTTTCGATACAGTGAAATAGATAAGATTTAACCGTAATTTCTACTTCAACAGCTTCTTTTCTCGCACTTCCCTTCTGTGTAATTCCCTTCCATACACTGGCTTCCCCGACAGCTACAATCTCCAGGAGTTTAAATGTAAGGTCAATAGACACCTCCTAACACACTAACTCGCATCCATTCTCTGAAACACTCTTCCATCTACCCACTCATCAACCTCGGTATCCTTACACGTCTATCACCCTCCTTCAGACATTACCTATATCTAACCACTCTTTCTCATCATATTACCCTAGGTAACTCCTGCGCAATAGTGGCTGTGGAATGCCTTGCTTGGGATTAAATGATTAATACATATATATACTAGACGTATAGCGCGGCATTGCTCGGGTGTAATGAAAGCTTTAAAACTAATCCATGGTCCTGAAGCTCAGATTCTTTGGACGTTGGCACAAAAGACTAAAAAGCAATAGTTGTTCCTAGTTAAAGCGAAACCCTAGACTGAAAGAAAAATGAATGGATGTAAGTCAAATTTTGATTTCCTGGTATCGATATCAAATATGTTTTTTCATCGTAAACTGAAATTTGAAGGCTAAATAAGTCCTCTGAGTAAATGGTATCATGGCTGAGACTAAGAACTACAATTATACCTATTAGAGCCAAACCCGAAGCAAAAAATAAAATAAAATACAGACATACAGGCAAATAAACAGACACACTCACAAACATCTTGCCTTATATATATATATATATATATATATATATATATATATATATATTATCGATTTTCTGCACTATTGTAAGAACTGCAACCTTGAAACTTCTGAATATCGTTTCTTATGTCTTTGTCTATGAGTGTATCAAATTTGATTAAAATCGGACCACTTCTTCTATAAGCCGATTTTTTCGATTGTCGATTTTCGGGCGTACCTCGACACAAAACCTAGCTAAGAACACTCGCAGACGCTCATAGTACAACTGTGTAAATTTTCAAGAAAATCGGTTCTGCCGTTTCGGAGTCTATAGGTAACGGACACACACACACAGACAAAGTTCCATTTATAAATAAGTTTATATATATATATATATATATATATATATATATATATATATATATATTGAGAAATCTTACCCTGAGCTTAAGGCCTAGCCCTAGACTAAATTAAGTTAATACATATAATACAGAACACCTACTTTTTTTTTTTTTAATCATATCACCCCAAGCAAGGCATTCCATTGCCACTATAGAGCAGGGGGTTACACAGGGCGATAGACGAGTTAGGATGTACATAGGGGGAGAGTTGGGGAGAATGGGAGGGTTACTGCGATAGGAGGTGTCTATTGACCTTACATTTAAACTTCTGGAGGTTATAGCCGTCGGGGAAGCAAGCATGCGGAAGGGAATTCCACAGGCGGGAAGTGCGAGAAAAGAGGCTGTTGGAGTAGAAATTGCGGTTACATTTCATCGGTTTCATTGCAAAAGGGTGGGACCTAGTTGCTAATCTAGAATCTCGTGCGAACTCACACCTAGGGGGCACCAGTGATTTTAGTTCATCAGAGCAGAAGCCATGAAAGTATTTGTAGAAGAGGCACAGGGAAGCCACGTCACGCCGGTGAGAGAGTGACTGCAGGCGGTCAGCTAAGTCGGTATCAATCACATTACAGATTCTTCGCTGTATTTTGTCAAGAAGCCCGGGGAGAATAGCAGGGGCACCCGACCAGATGTGGCAACAATATTCAAAACACGGGCGGATGGTAGATTTGTATAAGTGCAGGATAGTTTCAGACGAAAAGAATTTCCGGGCCCTGCACAGACAACCAACTTTCATAGCAACGGATTTAGCAATGGATTCGACGTAGTCATTCCACTTGAGGTCCGCTGAGAGTGTCAGGCCAAGCAGGCGTAGTGTTTTACTCTCTGGGAGGCATGCTTGTTCCATGCTAATGGGAGGGAGGTGTGGTCGTCTGTGGTGGTTAATTGACAGCAGCTTCGTTTTGGAAAAAATGAATTTTACGAGCCATTTCCTACCCCAATCCACCACGGATTGGAGGTCCTTTTCAAGCTCAGCCGCGAGGTTCGCCTTATCATCAACATCATATTTTTTATCGAGGCAAGCGTATACTGTGGTATCGTCGGCGTACATGCCTACTTGTGATCTTATGTCATCGGAGAGATCATTGATGTAGATTAGAAAGAGCGTAGGACCTAGGATAGAGCCTTGGGGGACACCCGCGTTTGTAGGGTAGTTTTGGGAGGCATGTCCGTTTAAAACCACCTTCAGTGTGCGGTTGGAGAGGACTGACTGGATTAAGTTCAACAAAAGTCCAGTAATGCCGTAGCTTCGCGGTTTCCGTAGAAGGCCGTCATGCCATACTCTGTTGAATGCTTCAGAGATATCCAGGGCGACAGTTCGGGCTTAACCATTCTTGTCGAGAGCGTGGGATATATACTCGGTGATGGTCGTTAGCATATCAGCAGTAGACCTGGTGAAGAGGAAGCCATACTGTTTGTGCGATAGGAGCCAGTGGGCCGTGAGATGCTGAACGACCTCGGCATTGATAATGGCTTCGAACACTTTGCCAAAGATCGGCATAAGGCTGATAGGACAGTAACTTGCGGGGTCCGATGGTTCCCCAGTGTTCTTGAATATTGGAACAGCAGAAGAAGTCTTCCAACAGGCAGGAAAGCAGGAAGAAGATAGACAGAGGTTGTAGAGCTTAGAAAGGACAGAAGAGAGTTCAGGGGCACATTTATTCAAGAGTATGATTGGGATTCCGTCCCCACCACTCGCTTTGTGAGGGTCAAGTTTTGATATTATGCTAGAAATCAGCGAGGGCGTGATGTGGACATCATTCAATTGGGCGTCAGTTCTAGATTGGAAATCGGGTGACTGGACTCCAGACAAATCCAGACACGAATTGGTAGAGAATCTATGGGCAAAGCATTCAGCCTTATCCGCTGAGGAGGTGAGGACCTCAAACTCGTTGATTAGTGGGGGTATTGAGGACTTACTCTTGTTGAGCACGCGTTTACTGAGGCGCCAGTAGTCTTTGGCTCCAAACTCAGAGGATGCTATGCGCTGCTTCATTCTGGCAGCAAACAGCATCTTAGCTTCGTTAAGTATCTTTTTACACTTATTACGAGCTGAGGTGAAAAGGCGCCTGTTTTGGTCCGATGCATGTCTACGCTAAACCCGGAAGAAGTGATTCCGGTGGGCAATGGCGGCCGAGCAAGCGGGCGAAAACCAGGGAGACGAATGGGATTTAAGCTGAAATTTCCTAGCAGGGATGAAAGCATCGATGCCAGCCTTAACCCACGAGGAGACCTCTGTTGCACAGTCTTCGACGGGAACACTAAAAAAATTGTTCCAAGGGACGTCGCAGAGGAAGTCACGGAACGAATCCAAGTCTGCTCTTTTATAGCAGTAGGATATTCTGCTGGTCTGGGTTTCTTGGGTAGGGGTGGAGTGGAACGAGATGTTGACAGAAACTACGGCGTGGTCAGAATTCCCGAGAGGGCAGAGCTGTCTGGTGGAGCAGGAATTTGGGGTGGAAGTGAAGCAGAGGTCTAGAAGCGAGTCCCTTCCGTTAGGGCTATTGGAGAAACGCTTTGGGAAGTCCACCACTTGCGTAAGAGATTAGGAGATTGAAAAATTAAAAGTGTGGACACCAGCAGGTTCGGTTACAGAGTTTTCGAGCCACTTAGTGTGGTGGGCGTTAAAGTCACCAAACACGAAAATATGGGCAGATGGGTGAGAAGAAATGGCCTTGTCGATATTGTCAGAGATGCTGTCAAGTACTGAACAGTCAGAGGAGGAGGGGGAGCGGTAGAGGAAGAAGAGATAGCTAACGGAGCTTAGAAGTGAGAGACGGAAGCACATGAAAGACTGACCCCGGGATTCGAGAGATGTTACTCTAGCTAGAGGGAGGTGTTCGATGACATATACACCAAGCCCATGCATATGGACGTTGGATTCCTTCCTGAAGAGGGGAAGGTAACCAGGAACATAGAACTCAGAGGAGGGGATAGACGGGTCAATGTTAGTTTCACATAGGGCTATCATATCAGGTGAGTTAGTTTGGAGGAATGATTATACGCTAGAAAGGTTAGTGCGGATACCGCGAATGTTAGTGAACGTGACACAGAGAGGTTTGGGCGTTTTCCGAGTAGCTGGTTTGAGTTTGGTATGTTGTTTGTTTGTTTTTTTTTTTCATGGTATTTTGGTTGAGGAGAGAGGTCTAGGGTAGAATCAGTCGGTCACTATTCGCAGCATGTGAGGAATGGAGACTGGCGCAGCCTGCAACATAATGTGGCCTCGGGGTTGCCCACCGGAGGTTCATGAAGGGACGCCCGTCCATGCGCGATATGGCACTACAGAAACCCCGATATTATTCAACTGTTGATCAGAGCATCCTCTCAAGTCGCTACGCAAGAGTTCGGGCTCCTAACTACCAGTCGGAAGCAGCAACCAGAATGGAGAGACATTGCCACCATAGTCAATAACTGCAAAGAGTCTCCAACTGAACTAACACTAAGACCAAAGGAGGAGGTAGAAAAACCGGGTACCCCTTCCTAAACAAGAAACAAGTTAATCACCTCTACTCCTGTTCAAAAGAAAGGGGTGGTGTGTGAAACCGGGCGATAGTAGGTACTATCTACTCCAATTTAAAAAGAAAAAGTGGTGAGATAACTAAGTTTTAACTTAGTTAAAGCCCAAAGTAATTTCTTTGCAAAAAATACAAATACATTCATTCTAATGACCATTGAATTAAGCAAAAAATTTAAAAAAACATAAATAAATACGTACATAATAACTTTAGCGAGTTTCAACGAAAAAAGTAAATCCTTCCAACCAGAGTTCACACACACACACACATGATTCAAAGCCATTTGAAAAAATAAAGTTTATTTTTTCATTCTTGGGTTGGGTAAATCAGTGAGTCGGGGGTGAGTAAAGGAAGTAGAAAGAAAAGAATTGCACGTGTGGCTTAAAAATCCAAAGGAATTCTATAGCGCAATGGCTAACAAGCTTCTTTCGTAGAGGCTAACGGAATGAGTATAATTTCTGATGAATGCACAAATATGATGGCTTTGAGCCATACTTAGTTGAGTAAATATTTCAATGCGACGACAAAGAAAAGGAAAGGGTGAAACATAAAAGACTAATATCGTGTGTGATGGTTAACGATTTAGAGTTGTAATGCCCTGATACTGAGGTTCGAGTGCACGTGTATGCGCATATATTTGAACCAACAAATCACGTACACTTTATTCGACAGACCATTGATTATTGGTGAATGTCGTTGTTCAAGTTATTGAAGAATAAAACATTTTTCTAAAGAACTCACCCCCTCAAGACATTTTTAACCTCCTAAAAGCATAACGTCTAAAAGAAAATATCGATTCTTACATTTTTTTGTTTCTTCCTTCATTTTCTTGTAGACATTTTTTACAATGTGTTTCACCCTGTACAAGGTTCAGAGACCACTAGAGCTAGACGGTTGCATTCCTCCAAACTAACTCACCTGATATCTTAGCCCTATGTGAAACTAACCTTGACCCGTCTATCCCCTCCTCTGAGTTCTATGTTCCTGGTTACCTTCCCCTCTTCAGGAAGGACTCCAACGTCCATATGCATGGGCTTGATGTATATGTCATCGAACACCTCCCCCTAGCTAGAGTAACATCTCTTGAATCCCTGAACTAGACTTTCATGTGCTTCCGTCTCTCACTTCTAAGCTCCGTTAGCTATTTCTTCTTCCTCTACCGCTACCCCCCTCCTCCTCTGACTGTTCAGTACTTGACAGCATCTCTGACAATATCGACAAGGCCATTTCTTCTCACCCATCTGCCCATATTTTCGTGTTTGGTGACTTTAACGCCCACCACACTAAGTGGCTCGAAAACTCTGTAACCGACCCTGCTGGTGTCCACACTTTTAATTTTTCAATCTCCCAATCCCTTACGCAAGTGGTGGACTTCCCCAAGCGTTTCTCCAATAGCCCTAAAAAGAAGGGACTCGCTACTAGACTTCTGCTTCACTTCCACCCCAAATTCTTGCTCCACCAGACAGCTCTGCCCTCTCGGGAATTCTGACCACGCCGTAGTTTCTGTCAACATCTCGTTCCACTCCACCCCTACCCAAGAAACCCAGACCAGCAGAATATCCTACTGCTATCAAAGAGCAGACTTGGATTCGTTCCGTGACTTCCTCTGCGACGTCCCTTGGAACAATTTTTTTAGTGTTCCCGTCGAAGACTGTGCAACAGAGGTCTCCTCGTGGGTTAAGGCTGGCATCGATGCTTTCATCCCTGCTAGGAAATTTCAGCTTAAATCCCATTCGTCTCCCTGGTTTTCGCCCGCTTGCTCGGCCGCCATTGCCCACCGGAATCACTTCTTCCGGGTTTAGCGTAGACATGCATCGGACCAAAACAGGCGCCTTTTCACCTCAGCTCGTAATAAGTGTAAAAAGATACTTAACGAAGCTAAGATGCTGTTTGCTGCCAGGATGAAGCGGCGCATAGCATCCTCTATGTTCGGTACCAAAGACTACTGGCGCCTCTGTAAACGCGTGCTTAGCAAGAGTAAGTCCTCAATACCCCCACTAATAAACGAGTTTGACGTCCTCACCCCCTCAGCGGACAAGGCTGAATGCTTTGCCCATAGATTCTCGACCAATTCGACTCTGGATTCGTCTGGAAGCCATACACCCGATGTAACCGCAATTTCTACTCCAATAGCTTCTTTCCTCGCACTTCCCGCCTGTGGAATTCCCTTCCGCATAATTGCTTCCCCGACGGCTACAACCTCCAGGAGTTTAAATGTAAGGTCAATAGACACCTCGTAACACACTAACTCACACCCACTCTCTCCAACTCTCTCCCTATGTACATCCTAAGTCGTCTATCACCCACCTTCTGACATTTCCCATACCCAATCCCTCTATGTAACCCTCTGCGCTATAGTGGCAGTGGAATGCCTTGCTTGGGGTGACACGATTAAAAAAAATGTCAAGAGGCAGTTTATATGGATAGGAGGAGAAGATAATAGTTGACACTAGTCAATTAAGGTAGTACATTTTCTAAGCACCGCTTACATGTGGCACAAGGCCGAATGTATGGGCACCCAGTGAGGATCGAACTCACTATTCGGTTGTAATAGGTTCTAGTGAGACAAACTTGCTAACCAATACACCACGCTGAGGAGCCCATAGTCAATTAATATCGTAGTAATCGGGAAAACAATCTTGACAGGGCAGTGGTTCGCAGGAAGAACTTGTTTGAGTGGAACTTGGTTGTTTTTGTTTTATGGCATATCAATACCTCAGCGGGCCATTTACTGGCAACTAAACTTTATTTATTGCCGGTAATACCTTTTTCTTTCAACAATTTATTGTTTTTATATAAGTTTTGTGTCTAGTAATACTTTTTTCTTTTCGAGTTTCAAGATTCATTGGGATTTGTTTTTTTAAGGGCAGGGTCCTCAAGTCCTACCCTGTTATTTAACTGATAACTGGAGGGAAGGGACGGATTAATACCTTTCCCAAGGGTACCAGTGCTTAAGTGAATGCATGGTATTCAACTGGAATTCGAACTCGGCTCACCGATTTCTCTTTCCGTGCCGATACCCACTGCACCACAACGCACATCCATCACTAAACGCTTACAGCACCTGATATTCCCAAGCGGTCATCCATCTAAGTACTGACTAGGCTCAGCGTTGCTTAACTTCGGTGATCGAGCGAGAACCGGTGTATTCAACGTGGTAGGGCCGTAAGCCTCTGTTTGAGTGGAACTTGGTTGTCGCTTATGGAATACGGAGGGATTGCGTGTTAATACTGCACAATAACATGTGCATTAAATGAACTGTTCTGGTGTCCAGTTTTTGTGCTTTCTTCCCCATGCTAGTCTCTACTTTTATTGGAAGGCCGAAGCAAAGGCTTCTTGGCTGCCTTGTAAAATTTTGCAAAGTAATAATAACAAAAGGACCATTCTATTTTCATTTAGAATTGGCAAGGAATACTAAACATATGAAATACATCATTTTTTTAAACTGAAGTGGCCTAATAATTATTGCCGGTAGTGTGCATATATATATATATATATATATATATATATATGTATGTATCGCATGAATAAACCACATGGTAGAAACCTAGGTTGCATAATAACTCGTTTACAAGTGAAGAATATTCAAAAGTTCTACAATACAATTGTACTGAACACTTTTTAATACTACTGTGTACTGGTCTAT
>JBBBDQ010029186.1:0-7500 GCA_037127315.1 Ascarosepion bandense | reverse complement strand
CTTGTTGAACCTGCCTGCAATTGTTCTTATTTCTTTGTGCTAGTTTTCTCTATTTAGTTCAGTTCTATGTCTTGGCATTGTTTTTTTCTTACAGCTTATAATATGTTGTTCTTTTTACCTTTTGTAGGTGCCAGACATTTCACGCAGATGCTGTGGAAAGGAACCACGGAGATTGGGGTTGGAATTGCGAAAATGAAAAATAAAGATCAGTATGTCGTTGTTATCCAGTACAGACCACCTGGGAACAATAACATGCCCGGCGAATTTCAGAAACATGTTCCACCTCCGCAATAGACAGAACCCGAGGATAGAAACCCGAAATAAAAAACAGATTTATAAATAAAATTTTTGAAAAAAATTAAACAATGAAAGCTAATTTAACTAAAATATTTTCCGATCTGTGGAAAATTTTTCAGTTGTTGAAAAATTTCCCGGGGGAAAAAAAAATCATAAAAATTACATGCCTAAATGTTCCAAAGTTTTATAACTTATAAAAACCAAATCAACTTTTAACAGTTACATACTGATTTTCCAAATTTAAAATATGAGCAGACTGATTTATCATTGTCCGAAGTTTTGAGTTGAAACGTCGACATTATTCGACGAATTATTCCAGCGAGCCTCCTCACTTTTCATCCAGTCAGCTCTCAGTGACCTACCAAGTGTAGTCCGAATTTATGAAGTGAACAGTTGTCCTGATTGAACGAATTAGTGAGACGTGTACTCTCCTTTTTTTTTTTATTTTAGTCAGTGTGTTTTTGCACGCCACACCCGATAACATGAATTTCCTTTCCTTCTTTTTTTTTTTTTTTTTTTTTAAGTTTGTATCTCCGCGGGGAAGGGGCACTTGATTACTGAATGGTTTAGAGATTTGACGTGAACTGAAGATCCGTAGAACGAAATAGTTTTAAAATAACAGAAACTGAAAAAAATATAAAATAACCTTACTAAAAAAAAAAAAAAAGCCCATATAATTTGAGGGAAAAGACTGCTATTAGCTATTATTCAAGTTCAAGGAGCCGTGGATTTAGTCATTCAACACAAAACGCTTATTCAATGTAGAATCCTTTTAAGTAGGTGCTGCCACTCAGTATTGATACATAAGTTATAAAACGAATTTAAAAAAATGGAAAGGCTTCCTTGAATCTTACATTTTAGTCTTAATTGAAAGCTAAATGATTAAATATACTATTTCCAATAAGTAAAATATTCTGGTGTATTTCAAACAAAAGTTTTATTGATTGAATCTCAACTTTTGAGTGTTTTCTGCTAAAACATTAAAAACAGGATTTTTATTTTTTTTATTTTATTTATTTATTTTTTTTTTTGCATAAACAAAAGCTAATTCACGGTTTGAAATATCTTGCAAAAATTAAATATACATCTGTTACAACTTATTTGAAGAAAATTTAAAAAAATCAAAGTCAAATTAATCTGATTTGAAACAAGTATGACTTGCTTATAGTTTGAAATGTAGTATACAAGCATTTCTCAATCACATTTTTGTTTTTCTAACACATTGATTGATTAATAACAGTCAGATGTGTCCACAAGCTATAGTTAACCAGAATTGATATAATTGTCCAAATTTCTTTCCTGTAAGGGGAATAAACTGTGAAATGCATGACCTTTTAGTGTCACACACGAAATAGCATAATTTAAAAAACAACCTTGCTAAAACCAAAAACAATATTTACATTTATTTTAAAATTTTGGTGCGTGAAAATTTGTATTAAGCTTTTCAGTTTTTCGTTTAATAAAATAGTTTTCACTTAATAACTTTGATAACCTAACCGCAACAAGGCTCTGAAAAATTTTACAAATATTTTTTGAAAATTTATGAATTATTATAATAAAAAATGAAATAAAGAAAACAATTATTGATAAAATTAATTATTCGTCAATTCTTTATTCATATTCATAATAGCAATTAAAAGCTTAGCTAATTAAATAAAGTCATAGTTTTATTGCATTTTTTTATTTTACTATTCGGAGCAGATTTTAGGGAAAGATGTAACTTTTAAAAAATAATAGATGAATTGCATTCCCGAAGAAGTCCTGCGTTTAATTAATAAAAACAAACTTTTGCAAAAGTATTTAATTTCAGGAAATTTCATAGTATTACGTTAAGGCATTTAATAAATGTGAAATGCTTTTACCAAGATTTTCAAAACATAAAAATTTCAAAAATCAATTATTCAATTATTTCATTATTCAACAATTATTTGATTTTTGCAAGAATTTCCAAATTAATGCTTTTCACTGGAAACAAATGCGTTTTACTATGATTACATTATCCATGGTTAACTCTGGTAAAAATTTGGTTACCTACTGAAGAAAAACAGGAAAAGAGAATTTTTACCAAAATTTCAAACTTGTAAGAAAGGATTAAAATTATTTTGAAATAAATAAAAAAATACTTGCTTCCTTTCTCTTAATAATAACAAATATTCCGACAAAAAACTGGAAATATTTTTATGCTGTTATTTATTTCAGCGGATTAGTGGAGGTGCCTACTTTTAAGTTATTATGCAAATAGTCAGTCAGTTTAGGTGCCATACGTGATACACGCTTGGGCGATCATGTCTTGAAAGAGACATGACTGACTGGGCAGAAGATTATCCCGCATTAGATTGCCATTGCTTTCTGCGGTAGACTGGTTGCCAGCCAAGGCTATAGAACCCAATCTGTCCTGCTATTGCTATTTAACCCATAACTGGAAGGAAGAGACGGATTAATATAGTAACTAGTTCAAATGACAACAGGCCTTTTTATTATCGCAGCTGATCTTAGAAGTGATGTCGTGTGAATGGCTTCAATCCTTCTTCTGATTTCTAAAACATTTTTGTTTGTTTTTGACTTCTCGGCGAATATTCAGATGCTTTTTTATTTGTTCACTATCTTTTTACTGCAATATCGACATCCAATTTTCGATGGATTTTTTAATTTCTTTTTTATTTTTATTTTTTTACTTTATTTGCTTTAACGTCTCTTGTTTCATAAGCTGAGGAGGCACCAGAATTGTTAGTATTATTTTTCAGAAACTTCGAAAATAAATGAAAAGAATAAACGGTATAAACAATTCTAATCTAAACTTATTTATAAATGGAGCTTTGTCTGTGTGTGTGTGGGTGTCCGTTACCTATAGACTCCGAAACGGCTGAACCGATTTTCTTGAAAATTTACACAGTTCTACTATAAGCGTCTCCGAGTGTTCTTAGCTAGGTTTTGTGTCGAGGTACTCCAGATAAATATCGAAAATCGATAATCGAAAAAATCGGGTTATAGAAGGAGTGGTCCGATTTTAATCAAATTTGATACACTCATAGACAAAGACATAAGAAACGATGTTCAGAAGTTTCAAGGTTGCAGTTCTTACAAAAGTGCTGAAAATCGATAATATATATATATATATATATATATATATATATATATAAAAGGCAAGATGTTTGTGTGTGTGTCTGTTTATCTGCCTGTATGTATTTTTCAGCCCTTTTATTTTAGTTTTTGCTTCTGATTTGGCTCTAAGTAGCTCTTAGTCTCAGCCATGATACCATTTACTCAGAGGACTTATTTAGCCTTCAAAAAATTCATTTTATACGAAAAAACTTATTTGATATCGATACCAGGAAATCAAAATTTAACTTACATCCATTCATTTTTTTTTACAATCTACAGTTTCGCTTTAACTGGAAACAACTATTGTTTTTTAGTCTTTCGTGCCAACGTCGAAAGAGTCTGAACTCCAGGACCATGGATTAGTTTTAAAATTTTCATTACACCCGAGCAACGCCGGGCTACACTGCTAGTATAAAATAATTGATAGATTTTATATCTAATGATTTAGATATACTCCAAGACTATAGGGATGATATGAGAGCACGTATGCGTGTCTATGTGTGTGTGCCTAAGTGAGTGAAAGAGAGAGAGAGAGAGAGAGAGAGAGAGAGAGAGAGAGGGTGAAAAAATATACAACTACTTCGAGATGTTTTTAATTTTTAACAATTTTATGATATTTACTACATGACTGCTAAAAAGTTCGGTTCACTGTGTAGGGCCAGGAAGTTTTTCCCGTCTGAATTCATCCTGCACATATATAAATCTACCATCCACTCGTTTATTGAATACTGCTGCCACATCTGATCGGGTGCCCCTTCTTGTTCATCTCGAGGTTCTTGACAAAATTCAACGGACAATCAATACCGACTTGGTAGCTCAGCTGCAGTCACACTCTCACCATCGTCATGTGGCTTCCCTATGTCTCTTCCACAAATACTTTCACGGCTTCTGCTTCAATGAACTTAGCTCACTGGTACCCACTATGTATGAATTTACTCGAGCTACTAGACTAGTAACTAGGTCCAACCCTTTTACAGTGAGACCAATAAAATATAACCGCAACTTCTACTCTAACAGCTTCTTTTCTCGCACTTCCCGCCTATGGAATTCCCTTTCGTTTACTAGCTTCCCAGACAGCTATAACATCCAAGAAATTAAATGTCAAGTCAATTGCCATTTTTTATCTCTCTGACTCGCATCTTTGCTCTGATGATTTTTTTCACCGTCCACTCCACTCTCATCACACCAGTATTCTCATACTTCTCTTACCCTCTTCCTGACACCCACTATAACCTGTCCCTCTTTCTCATCACTTTCTTCCTTTGGAACCCCCTGCTCACCAGTGGCAGTAAAACTGCCTTGCTTGGGGTGAAATGGTTAAAAAAAACACATGTCTGTGTTTGATCATTATATATCGGGACTGAAATTGTTAAACTGTGTTAGTCTCTGCTCAAAGGCAGAGGGTCAAACAATGGTAGAATTGTGTCTGAGCGATGTTAATCGCTAGGCGGCAATGTAAAATCTTCAGATGAATTATTGTTGTTTTTCTTTTCTTTGCCGTCTCCCTACAAGCCGTAAGCTTTCATAGCTCTCCACATTTTCCTACCCTTTTTCTCTAAATATATTTTATTTTCTTATTTCTCTCAAATCCGGTTCTGCCATTCATTTGCTTAAGTCTATGTCACGCGCTGTTTCCCTGTCTCTCTTTCACTTATATCCGCCCTGAGAGTATCTGATTCTCTAAGCACACATTCTTCATTACGTATCCCAGAAACTTCAGCTATCTTTTCCTGAAGTTAAGTATAAGTTTCCTTTTCGTGTCCATCCTCTCCAAAACCTCTTTGTTGCTTACATGTTTGGTCAATGGCATCCTCAGTATCCTTCTGTAGAATCATGTTTCGGTAGCTTGGAAATTCTTCTTCATCTTTGACAAGATTGTCTAGCATACGCTGCCATACAGGAGGACAGATATCACGTAACCGTTTAGAACTCTTTTCTTATTTCCGAAAATTTTTCCATGTCTCTAATCTTCTTAGCATTTGTAATGCGACTTTGCAATGCCAATGCGCCTTCGGATCTCAGTGTCGCATTTTCTGTTTTCTGTTAAAACACTTCCCAGTTATTTTAACTTCTTTACCTGCTTGAATTTAGTATCCCCGACCTTTAATTGCCATTTTGGGCTCCATTTTTGCTGATGACCATGCATTCAGTTTTCTTGTACTTTATGTTTAGTCCTTTCTTCCCGCCTTCCTTTAACACATTTTCCCCAGCCGAGACTCTACCCTTCGGCGGAACCTCGGTTGGATTAGTCTCTTCTCGAAGGCAGAGAGTCAGACAATGTAGAATTGCGTCTGGGCAATGTTAATCGCTAGGCGGCAATGTAAAGTCTTCAGATGAATTATTGTTGTTTTTCTTTTGTGTGCCGTCTCCCTACAAGCCGTACGATTTCATAGCTCTCCACATTTTCCTATCCTTTTTGGCTCTAAATATATTTTGTTTTCTTATTTCTATCAAATCCGGTTCTGCCATCCATATGCTTAAGTCTATGTCATGCGCTGTTTTCCTCTTTCACTTATATCCGCCCTGAGTGTATCCGATTCTCTAAGCGCACATTCCTCATTACGTATCCCAGAAACTTCAGCTGTCTTTTCTTGATGTTAAGTATAAGTTTCCTTTTCGTGTCCATCCTCTCCAAAACAAATGAGAGCATGTCGAAATTTCCCCAGCCGAGACTCTACCCTTCGGCGGAACCTCGGTTGGGTTAGTCTCTTCTCGAAGGCAGAGTGTCAGACAATGTAGACTTGCGTCTGAGCGATGTTAATCGCTAGGCGGCAATGTAAAGTCTTCAGACGAAGTTTCCATATTTCTTAATACTCTTCTTAGCGTTTGGAATGCGTCCTTGGCCATCCCAATGGGCCCTCGGATTCCGTTCACTGCTATTTTAGGCTACCTCGACGCGGCCTAATGGTTAGCAAGCTAGAACTATTACAATTGAATAGTGAGCCCGATCCTCAATGGGTTTTGCCATACTTTCGGCTTTGTGACACATCAAAGCTGCGTTTAGAAAGTCGCCTTCCAATCTATTTGAATTTCTGTACTTGCTTGATTTTAGTATCCCCGACCTTTAATTACCATTTTGGGCTCCTCTTTTTCTTGATGACCATGCATGCAGTTTTCAGTCTTTTTGTTTTGAATCAGTCCAAAATGGCGTCCTATGTAACAGTTAAAAGGAGAGAGATCACTCCTCAACAAATATAAACTTTGGACAGTTCATTCCCAATTTCGATCCTGATATGCACCATCCTTTTTCATTTCTTATTTTTTTAAACCTAAGCAAGGCAGAAATGCCGCTAGTATACAACATGTTACAAGGAGCGAAAGTGAGAGAAAAGTCTCGGTATAGAGAGAATTGAGGAAAAAATAAAAGATGAACAAGGCTGAAGGTGATAGTAGATGGCGATTAACGTTGCATTTAAATTTTTAGAGATTCTAGCTATCAAGGAAGCAAGTAAACGGAAGTGATTTCCTATCTATCTATCTATCTATCTATCTATCTATCTATCTATCTATCTCAGTCTGTATCTATCTATCTATCTATCTATCTATCTATCTATCTCAGTCTGTGTCTATCTATCTATCTATCTATCTATCTATCTATCTATCTATCTATCTAGTAGGTGTCTATCTATCTATCTATCTATCTATCTCAGTCTGTGTCTATCTATCTATCTATCTATCTATCTCAGTCTGTTTCTATCTATCTATCTATCTATCTATCTCAGTCTGTTTTTATATATCTATCTATCTATCTATCTATCTATCTATCTCAGTCTGTTTTTATCTATCTATCTATCTATCTATCTATCTATCTATCTATCTATCTATCTATCTCAGTCTGTTTTTATCTATCTATCTATCTATCTCAGTCTGTGTCTATCTATCTATCTATCTATCTATCTATCTATCTATCTATCTCATCTCAGTCTGTGTCTATCTATCTATCTATCTATCTATGTCTGTGTCTATCTATCTATCTATCTATCTATCTATCTCAGTCTGTTTTTATCTATCTATCTATCTATCTATCTATCTATCTATCTCAGTCTGTTTTTATCTATCTATCTATCTATCTATCTCAGTCTGTTTCTATCTATCTATCTA